>JALLPA010001642.1:0-10435 GCA_036939895.1 Thalassiosira exigua | reverse complement strand
CGAGTCGTCCCTTCCCCCATTTTTCAGTTTTGGCGGGAACGTTGCAGGGAAGGGAGGGAGCGAAATCGGCGAAAAGGGAGCTCGATAACCTGGACCCCAAGTGAATGCATCATGCATCATCAACCGGCCAAGAGAGCGTTTGGAGAAATAATGCGAGGAAGTGTGAGAGAAGTCCAAATAAAGTGCGTGTCCGCCGAAACAAAGTCCAGAACGCGGCCCTGAATAGCTTGAAAGTACCTATCTACATAAGTCTAAACGCTACTGGCCTTGTCGCCTTACTAGTCGTTTCGATGATAAGAAAACATTGCCAGCTATCGTCTCCAATTGAAGTACTATTATTTGACTCTTATTCTTTGTCTCACTGGTGAGAGTGACCGCGATCGTGACAACACTGGCATGATTGCATGTCACAAAATCAAGGCCGAGTGATCAAACAGCTACATAGACGCTGCTAAGATTCGTCCATCAATCAACCGTGATGTCCATCTTCACTCCCTCCATGGTCCCATCCTTCGTCGTGTCCCTATTGACGCATTTGCGATAGAGCCCCTCGAACGTTTCCAACACCGCCGGGGTAGTCAGCCCGTCCAGCTTCGTCATCTCGTCCTCGCTCAGCTCGAAGTCGAACACCTGCGCGTTTTCCACCATCCGCTCCCGCTTCACCGATTTCGGCATGTAGCTGGATGGCACGTTATAGGGTTTACGACAGCAGGTCAATCGATTGCAAGCTGAATTCAATTACGCAAGGCCAACTGCCGACTTACACGAATCCGTGCTGGACGCACCAGCGCCCCAGAACCTGAGCGGGGGACTTGGAATGGGCCGCCCCGATGCTCGCGAGGAGGGGGTGATCCATGGCCTTGCCGTCGCGGAGCGATCGGTAAGACTGCAGGAGCACGCCCTCGCCCCGGAAGTAGTCGATAGTGTTCTTCCTGTAGAGGAAGGGGTTGATTTCGATTTGGTTGACAACGGGCTTCAACGTGATCCCTCCCTCGATAAGTTCTTTATAGTCCTCGACGGCGTAGTTGGAGAGGCCGATGTTGCGGATCTTTCCCTCCCGTTGCAGATTCTCAAGAGTTTTGTATGCGTCCACGTGCTTGCCAGGGACGGGCCAGTGCACCAGATAGAGATCGACGTAGTCCGTTCCAAGATCCGCAAGTGCTGTCAAATAGATGGGCACGTTGCTACAGATGAGTCTGTCCCCCAGGCTTCGTTGCATGGCTGAGTGAATTTTCTCGATCACAACACTCACTCTTGTCCAACCGAGCACGAATAGCGTCCTCGCCCTTCTCTATGGTCGTTGTCCAGACCTTACTACACAAAAACAAATCTTCTCTTTTCACCCCACTCGCCTTGATAGCCTTACCAACTTCTACCTCGTTGCCATAGAACTCCGCACTGGTGAAGGTGCCCGCCAATGATATAACAAAAAAGATTGACAGAATCGGCGCTGATGAAACTAAGTCGGCAACAGCCCTATTCTCACCATTCCAGAAATCGATATCCCACATCCAGAGCATCGCGGACGCATTCTTCGGCCGTGCGCTGCGGCTTGTCGTCGGAGGCGCCGGACGACGCAACTGCCGACGAGGCCGATGCCGGGATGTACCCCACCTCGTCCTCTTTCGGGGCAGATGCGAGACGATTGGAGTGCAACAGTCGCAGGCGCGGGGCGTTTCAAGTACGTTGCCTCGGTTCTATCGCTTGCAATGATAGCCATGGTTGCCTATGTACTCTCAGAGGAGAAAGGTGATGTCGCATTATTTGGTACATTGGGTGTGGCAGTTAACCGACCCAATTCTGCATCGAAAATGAAGAACAGTAGTTCAAGGTCATACTCGAGGGATGAAATTTCTTCCTCTGATACACTTTGCACAGAGCGAGGGAATAGAGCCAGCTATGACTTCCTGAGAAGCGAGTTACAAAACCCCTGCCAAAAACAGGGATATTCCCAAGGTAACCAAGACTGTCAGCTCGATGCCATTTTTTATAACATCGGGACTACCAACAAGTATTATGTCGAATATGGATTCAATACAAAGAAACAGTGCTCAGGATCGGGGCCCAATACGTGCAAGCTCTGGAAAGAGCATGGCTGGACTGGGCTCTTGCTCGACGGGGACAACCAAAATGATGCAATCAACCTCCATGCACACTATTTGTATGGGAATAATGCCGCCAATGTACTGAAGAAATACAACGTTCCAGAAGAGCTTGATTTCCTGTCTGGGGATATGGACTCCCATGACTACTTTGTGATGGAGAATATTCTGACGTATTTCCGTCCGCGTGTAGTCACCACAGAATACAACATTAACTGGCCAGAGAATTTCACTCTTTCGCAAGTTGATCCAACACTAGCTGGACTCCCAACTTCGTCCTTCAAATTTCTTGGTTGCGTATGGGGTGCTTCCGCGTCTGCTTTGAAATTTCTCATGGAGCAGAAGGGATACACAATCATAGGGGTAACTCCTGGACTAGACTTAATTTGGGGTCGAAAGGATGTCTTCCAGTGCTATGATATTCCATCCTTCAGCGAATATTTGGGCTTGATGAAGCTTGGCACGCCAGCACATTTCAAGCAGAGAGACTTATCTTTTTTGGATAAGATGGTAGATACAGTAGTGTGGGATGAGACCAAGGACATTGAGAAGGCAAGGGTTTCGGCTCGAAAACAATTGGAGATGAATATGAGGTCAGGAGCTCTTCCTTGTTTGGATCAGGTTGCAAAGTTGATTGATAACCAATGAAAGTGTCTGTACATATTCATCCCAGGTTACTGTCATTTTTAGCATAGTGAATAGTGGAGAGGCTTATGCATTATTTTATGACATCCCTGTGGGAGTTAATACGAATTGGTGGTCTTTTGTCACACAATTGTGCACAAAAAGGTATGGAGATTGATATTATTCCCGTGCGAACCACAGAGTGAATTTTATCCAGATTTTGAAGCTTTTATTTTAACGAGTGGATATCTCGGAGAACCATTTGAAATCTGACTTTATGCTCTACCTCGAGCAGGGTACGAACTGAGTACGTCGATGGCCAATATTGTTTAGGATGATTGAGTTGGAGGGACATTTAACCTGTGAAAAAGGCCAAAATAAGCCATGAAGTCAGTTAGATGTTAAGTAGTGCTTCTCGATACTTCCAACCAAAGAGTATGGCTGGATGAATTGCATCAAATGATTTCTCCTTCGACGCCCTTCGGGTCCATGGTGGAAAGTTCCATCGCCACCTCCGGCGTATCTGAGTAGGTCTCCTTCCCTCCGCCGCCGCCAACGTTCTCCTCCTTCCCTGTCTTCTTCTTCAAATTGCTCTTGTGCCACATGAATGCGACGAACAACCCGACGAGGAAGCCCCCCACGACGCCGCAGATCGCTCCCACTACCAACGTGACGTCGACCGCGGGGCCGGACTCGCCGCCTCGGGCTCCGACCGCGGCGCCCTTCGCCTCGTCGCGCGGGCCGTCGGAGGAGGCCGCGTACGCGCCCGCCGCCCGGAAGTCGTTCCCGCACGGCCCCGCGCCCTCGAGGTACTCTTCCCCCGCGGGATCCAGCAGGCCCCCCACGTCGTCGCATCCGATCCCGAGGCAGTCGTAGGAGCGCTCGAGGGCGGCGCGCACTACGTCGTAGGATCCCGCGTCGGCCCTCCCGGGCGCGAGGTCGTCGTGGACGACGAAGGCGTTCCCGGGCATGCAGGCGGCGAGCAGGGGCAGGAGGGACGCGGCGTACGCGGCTCCCATGCCCTGGGTCGTCTCCTGGGAGTCGTCTTGCTGCGAGGCGAATCGGGAACGATCGCGCAGGTGCCGGCGAGGCGTTGAGAAGATGAAGGATCGTGGACATGAACGGCAGCATTGATGGCATGTGAGACATCGTGTGCGAACGGCGAAGAGTTGGCGCGACAAGCCCGACAAACCAAAGAAAGCCACAGAATACTGACCTCGTCCATGGCGTACGCGGCCCTCATAACTCCCTGCACCAACGTCGCCGTCACCAACCGCTTGACCTTGCTCGCGTGCGTCCTCGCCCCCGCGCAATCCCCGTCCTTCAACTTGGCCTTCCCGTCCCGCAGGTTCGCGAACGCCCGAACGTTCGCGGGGGAGGCCTCGTCGGCGCGCGGACACGTCCCGAACGCGGTGCACTCGACCTGCGTCAGCGAGTAGACGGACCGTCCGTCGCCCCCGCCATAGAGGGCGGATTTGGATCCTGCGTAGAGGGCCGCGACGCGATCCCACTCGGCGACCCGGTTGGATATGGAGGAGGCGTCGTATGCCGAGGAGGAGGGTCGGCATTCGACGGACGGGCTGGAGGCGAGATCGAAACAAAGTGTAAACACGACGATGCGAAGTAGAAGACTCCTATGAGACCGTGAAGAGTTTCTGGCGCAGATGATTTCAAAGTCACTCACCGGCCCTCCCTTCGACGCCGAGTTTGCTGAACTGGAAATGGCCCTTGCCCGGCTGTTTCGTGATCGCAAAGGGGAAGGACAAGCGGACAAGATGTCAACAACAAAAAGATGGAACCAAAATAAATGTCTACAGAGTTGCCACTCACGTAATCTTCGGCCTTGAAGTTGTAAAAGTCCTTCCCCTCGAACGCCGCCTCGATCCACTCACTGCCGTAGATTTCCTCCCCGTAGTAATCCACGAAGTGGCCGAACGTCGGCGACGACCACGAGTGCTTGGAGATATCTTCGCCCAGTCCCTTCAGCGTCAGGCCGGTCGCGCCGTCGTCGGTGCCGTTGGCGTACACCTCGCGCGCCTCGGCCAACCCCTCCTCGGTCCCCTTGCCCAACTTCGCCACGACGTGCCGGAGCTGGACGTCGAGGGAGGCGTAATCGGACACGTCTGCGTCGGGTTCGTAGAGGCCCAGGAGCGACATCCGTCGCGGAGGCAACGCCTGCGGTTGAGGATGGGGCTGGGACGACGTCGTCGCCGCCGCCTCGGCCGCCGCGACGACGGCGCCTCCCCCGCGCTGGACGGCCAGCATCGTCGCCGCGGCGACGCAGCAGGCGCACCGCCCGGGGAAGGAGGGGTTGCCAGGAGGGGAGAGGACTGCGTGCTTGATGATCATGGCGCTAGCTGGTGTGCCTCTAGGTATTGCTTGATTGAGGTTGTGGAAGGTTCGAGGAGCGAGGCAGGTACGACAGGGCGACGGGACGAATGATGATGATGTTCGTCCGAAAATCAGTGGCTGGGGTGGAATCAGGGATGAATGTGACTTTCGTGAGGCTCGGATTGACGCTTCCAGAACTTCTTTTAGGATCTTACATAACTTACCACGTGTTTCCCATCTTTTAAGGGGTAAGTAAAATCCAATAATTATTTTTAACGAGGATGATTATGCAACCAATCTAACATATTTTTGTCCATTTTTCTCAGGGAACTTAACTACAGTTTTACGGAGACCTTTATTTTGTCCTAATCTCTTGCGTGACGCTGTTACGTGCTGGTTAATCTCATTTTTTCTCCCCACTATCTACTCTTGGAAAATTTGTGTTGTGCTCAGCACTCTGTGAGTATTCAAGGAGACCCCGCCCTCCAGAGGAGTGAGACACCAAAAGCAATATAACAATACATTAATGCCCTAGACCCGCCCAATATGGGTATTGACCTGGTGGTCCCTGAAGGTCCTCCTGTGCAAAATACAATCAGAATGTGTTCCAATTGATTGCTCAGAAGAATTCTTTTCAGTGGTTTTGGGCCGATGGTGTCGAGGGAAAAGAGTGGGGTGCAAGGATGCTGCCTCGGAAGGGTCAATTTTGGCCAGCAATTGAATACCTACGTATACAAATTTCGGATTTTATACATACCTTTCGGGGTCAGTCAAAGTAGCACCCCCTCCCACGCGCGTGCAAAATAAAAACAAAAAACGTTTCAGGCTCACGAGCAATGACGTCACTGAACGATGCGACTCGCAACATCAACACAACTTCAAGCTGCCAGTGTGTCATTGTCGAAGACCTCATCTCTTTGCGTTCGACTAGCAAGGCAACGACAACTGTGGCAGGAGCTTGCATTTAATGACCCACACACCCATTGAGCATCATTTTTTCACGGTTAGAGCCAAACGTGACCGGGATGAGGATGAGAGGAAGGTGAGGAAAAGGCACAGAGGCATTGATCAAGGCGAACGGGTTGAGCAAGGCAAAGGCTATGAGGAAGGCGACAAAATGGTGAGATCAAGGCAACAACGAATGCGACACAAATGCGACACAAAGGCAACTACGGCGGTCAAGTCGAAAACGACAGCATCAGAGACGAAGGCAGAGGTGACGACAGATGCAACGGGACGGCAGCTGTAATGCAACGGCAAAGGTGGAGATCAAGAAGAGGATGACTAATAAGGCCAAAGCAGGCCAAAGCAACAGAGAAGGCAAAAATTGACCGGCGACAGCAACGGTGACGGCACATCAGCGGTGTCCTCCGTCTGTTTTGCGGTTCTCCAGTTGTAGTTGTGGTTGTGGTTTGTCCAGTCATTGATATTGGTCGATGCATGCTCGGTCGGTGGTTGTCATTTTTTTCGTGAGTTGTTCTGGTAGTTCGTTCTTTGGTTCTTCGAAAGTGGTCGGTTGGCGCAGTTTGAGTTTCGAATTTTTAAAATCAAAATGAAGAAGGTTTTTATTTTCGCTTCTTTGTGCCCCGAATAGCTTGTGGGGTCTTCGTTTTGAACTCGATCCCGTTGATCGTCGCATGAAGAATTCGATATTTTGGCTTTAAAATTAATTTTAAATGGCCAAAAACTGGAACCCCAATGTTCAATTCCCTGCTGTTCGCTTGAGGTGAGTGGTCATTTTGTACGCCTGATGTCTTAGTAGATTTCCCTTTCGGGTGACGTTTTGAAGGGGTGGTGGTTCCTTCCATCAGCGCTGCTGGGCTGAAGATCCCATTGAAGGATCACGTTTGCTGATGAGGGCAAATTTAACTAGTAAAATTGCAAAAATAAGGTGCAAAAGTTGAACGCTGCCAGCTAAATACAATCGTTTTTCCCTTGGTGCTATTGAGATTGTCGTCCATCATCAATAAGTAGTTAAGGACCCAAGGCATTGCCTTCTGCTTTGTCGTTATTCTATTTCTATTGTTAATTTTTGACCTTGCCGGTCTCATTGCTAGAGCTCTCGCTAGTCTGCTATAGTTGCTAGTCCCGTTGCTGGTGCTGTGTTCTTGTCCTCCACGTCGTTCTGTTGGATTCCTCTACAATGCTTGGAAAGAAGGGAATGTTTCCTTCCTTTCCGGCACGAAGTCACTTCCAAGCTCTCCTTTGAATGCAGCATGATGTGATTGCGGCCGACAAAGATTTTGCCTTTTCTTTATTCACGGCAAAAGTGGCGGACACTCTGTGGTCATTTTGCGAACTGCTGTACCTACCCGTGTGGGCGAAAACCTTGAACTTGTCCCGCTCCCCGCTGCGTGAAGTGACACAAAATTCTGAGGAGCGCGCTTATTCCCTCAAGACCGACGAATGATGTTGGGTGCCGAGCTGAGGCTCCTCTGCTACTGATCGCGGTCGTCAACCGGTCGCTTGTGCTGGCCGTTGCCGTTGCTCTTTTCATCAACCCGACATTGCCATTTTCCCCGTCCCTCTCCCACGATTTCCACGTTCTTTGTGACGCCATTCACCACGTCAGCTGTTTTCGAAATCAGACCAGTGAGGCCGCCCAGCACCCTATGACCCACATGCGACAGGCAAATACAGTTCACGGAGCTAACGCGGAGGTTTGCGAACCCAGGTCCCGCCGCAACGCCGGCAGATTAAAAGAAGGACCACTGACATAATCCAGCTTCGACAGCAAAAATAAATTGGACCAACCTTTGAAGAAGGAGGGTGATGGAACCTGACATCAACTTCAAAGCCCTGTCCAGGTCAAACGTGAGCTCTCCCCCCTCAAGGAGACTTTTCTTTGGTCCATTGGGTGACCTTGGAAGAATGGAGGACATCAAGCACCCCCGTAAGGGAGGTAGACTGATCTCGCACCCTTTTCAGAAGTATTCTCCCCGGTCCTTATTCTGGCGTGCATCCTGATGCACCCAGCCCCTTCCCATTGCCGCCGTAGTCATCGCCGATCATTGCGTGGAATTGAAGGGCGGTCCACGACCGTGACGCCATTGAAATTTGACCAGCCTTAAAAATAAAAAACAAATAAAGTAAGGTGCCGTCGTGCCAAGCAGACGGTGGCCTCCGTGGTGATGACCTTCTCCCCTTCCGGTTGTCATCATTGCAATGGCAATGGCATTGAGCGTCATCGTGGCATCCAAAGTGGATCGAAAACATTCGGGGGGGGGGGGGGGGTAGACTCTCTAGATGCACCGGATCTTTGTTTTTAAATTTGAAAAGAAAAAAGAAAAATGGCGCCCCAACTGGCATCGGCACTAATGACCGGTTCTGATCAATTGATAGGCCCCAAATTGGTGGTAGAGATGCAGGACTATTTCTCCGAGGATTCTCTTGCAGGATATGGCCATTGGGCTAGATTAATGTTGCCTATAGTTATCGTGTACCGATGCAACCTATATTCTGAAAAATAGGGGACGACCTGTATCTTAAGAGACGATGCGTCTCGAAAAGGGGGGAGCGCTACGGCTCCAGCGGAAGCCATGGTGTGCCGAGAAGAGGAGAGAAAAATATCCAAAGATATCGAGGATTTGATTGTGAGCTAGAGAATTCTCTATTTTCTAGAGAGCACGAACCGAGTGGAGCAAGATCTTCAAGATCGGGGACGTATAGATGAGACAGATGTAGTAGCACCGATAACGGATAGACCATGCCGAGTGAGTACATGAAGATAGTGGAACTATCTTAAGCGACCCGAAAAACAAAGACGATGCTCCCGAGTCTAACTGCGAACGAGATGAAACTCCACACTCCACGAACAAAGATCCAAAATGCTCCAAGGTGCCAGAATTCTAAATGCGCCGTAAGCCATCAGAAGCGGTCCACATGAGAGTGTCCTAGGCTGATGTTGATGTGCCTATGATCTTCTACTCCAGGCTGATGTTGATATGCCAATGATCTTCTCAGTCTGCCAGATTGTTGAGCATCACATACCTCTGAACGGTGGCTGTAGATGCCTATATCTAAATTTGCTTCGGCTGGTCTTGTGTCTTGCCTGCAATCCTTGTGTACTCGATGATAGATAAGGGAGAACTTCAAACTCGAATGTGAACAGCAAATAACCTGTGGCTCACAAGAATGAAGCCATAACTGCAGGTGTCCTCAAAGGATAGTTGGAGGTGAGGATCAAAACCACCCGGTAACAAGTCAAAGGGTAGCTACTCCCTAATCCAGAGCTTGGTTGGCACCAGAGATATCTTGCTAGGTTGATATGGATTGACTTAAGACCAAGGTTAGTGCGGATATGATGGGGGCCTAAAGCGTAGGCTCAGTTTTGATATTGCTATTCAGGTTGAGCGGGGAGAATGAAGTCACCATGGAAGGAGGATGGGATGGCTTGTGCCTGAGCTGAGCATGTAGTATCATCTTGGTCAGATGTGTGTGTGTGTGTGTCGTGGCTTCTGGTATGACGAAGATAAGGTTGACCTTGGGGTAGGCTGTACCGGCGCTCACGGGAAGAGTAGCAAGGATGGATGACCATGAGTATGAGATGGCATGTTGAACATGGATAGGTATGTCAAGACCAATGTGTGCTCCTGGGGACTACAAGGCCACGGCTCTTCCTTTATGACCAGAAGGGAGATGAAGTTGTGGGCATGATGCACGGGCGTTCCCAATATGGGAATGAGGAGGTGCCCGTCCCGTCCGAGCTGAAGCTGGGTGATACATCTCTTGGAGTGCTTGATATCGGATGGCTGCAGGTAGAGCGTAGATTTCCTTGGGTCCGAGAGGTGAAATGAAGGGGGGGGGGGGTGGGTACTGGCTAGTGTTGGAACCTCTCTGGAAGTACACATCTTGAGTAGGACTTGACAGGACTTGAACTAATCTTATCCTTTTGAAGGGGTAGCCAACTTGACTTGAAAGGAGAAAAAATAAACTCCTTTTTCAAGGGGGAGACTTTTGCATGGGGGGCGAGGCCTTTGCTCTGTCCAGATACTAACTCCAAAGATTACCAGTCCCCTTTTAGGAGAATAAGGTCTCGGACGGGATATTATGGGGGGTGGCGTTAGCCGGAGGTAGGTATAATGCCTACGAGAGTGATGACAAAGCGGAGCCAGGATATGGGAGAAGAGGCTGAAAGCCTAATTGGATTAAACAGGTAGTATGATGCTACGATAGATTGTTTTGGTTGAGACAGAGTCGGATTGATATGAGAAAGGAGGTCAGAAGCCTAACAGAAACTTAGAGATGAAGAGGGTGGCAGGAATGCCAGAGCACAACTTTATCAAGCAGGGCATGTATGGAATTGGAGAATTACTCGGCCGCTACCCGTCAGACGGTTGACGTTTTTTGGCCATGAACTGGAAAGGTAGTGAAGAAGC
>JALLPA010001641.1:0-10435 GCA_036939895.1 Thalassiosira exigua | reverse complement strand
AACTTCGCCTAAAACATCGAAGTTTGATTTTTTCCATCGCTTTTTGAAAAAAAAAAACAATTTAAAATTGTCACGAATTGATTTGTTTTGATACATAAAAATCAATGACAACTTGTTTGGGATATATATTTTTTGTATAGGAAATCTATCCCGATCTGTTCATCAAATTATCAAATTGGTATCTGGATGTTTCCAAACATATTGGATGGGAGCAGGTGCTATGCACACTCCGTGAAATCAAAAGTTCCTTGCTGGAGTGCCCCTGGAATAATTTCTCGTGTTAATTAATATTCACAAAACTAGCAAACTGGTGGTGCCAGAGACCAAATACTACGATTTGCATCCTGGTTGATGAGCAAAAAATGAGGGAATTGATATTTTTGTATATGAACATCATTGACAAGTAAAAATCCAAAGATTTAATTCTCACTTGCTGAAAATTATGATTTGTTTCCCGGCAGTAATCGCCGCAGATGGCAGATTTGTTTTCATGAAAAATGGCGACTCCATACTAACTTTTACGTTGATTTAATTTCGTGAATGTGAAAAGACATCTTTCCCTTAGATTCAGTAAGCACGAGTATTTGGAGGGAAAAAATTGTACTCGGCGATATTTTTCAATTATTGGAGTACCCAGTACTCCTCGAGTATGAAACTTGGTCGGCAACATTGGAAGGGGGTTGGAGGTCGTGGCCAAAACTAGCCGTAGATGACCGGTCGAGTTGGCAGTTGGCAGTGAGAGAAGAAAATGCAATGAGTTTTTGATCGACCAAGAGCATTTTTCCTGTATCTCCTGAAATAAGGTGTATGTGATCAGTTTGTGATCGTTTGTGAATTTTGTCTGATTTGCTTTGACCTGGACCCTCTACTTCTGCCTCAAGGGTTCCATCGCCCACTACCCCTTTAAGGACATCATATACCCTTGAGCCCTCTGAGGATACTATCGAAATCAACGACTAAGGTCGGCTTTCTTGGTCACAAACGCCAGGATGTCAAAGCAAGGTCGAAGGCCACATCCAAGCCGACTCTCGAAATGTCCACTCTTGAACGTTACCCACAACGAAGAAGGTCATGACGAGTACCATAATGGCCACAACGACGAGCTGCCTTTTTGAAGAGCCGCTCAACAGTGCACCGCTTTCGAACGAGTCCTTTTGGGAAGAGCCGCCTTCGAAAGAGTCTCTCCATCAAAAAGAAATGGTACCGAGGCCTCAGAAGAAGCTTGAATGCCCACATTTGAATTTTAAATTGAAATTTGGATATTTATCTGCTCACAGCGGCAGGGGGTTCCCCGCCTTTTCAAAAAATCAAGCAAAAAACAAGGTGTCAATTTAGTATTTCATTTCAATCATATTTTTCTGCAGCCTGAACATTTAAGACCAGATCAATCTTACAGTGTTATTATTAAATTTTAAAGATTACTCAAAGGCAATAACCGTATGTTGATTGTTCAAAATGTTTGGTTCAAACTTGCTATTTTAATGCAAACATTTAGTTTAATGCATAGTCAACTAATTATTCTATTTCAGTCTTGAATGGCTGCATCTTGGCCATTTCAGACCACATCAGTCTTAGGTTGATTTCTGATGAACGATTAACTTCGATATTTGGCTGACCTTTTTTAATGGGCAAAAAATAGCGCATATCTCTATAGATAATGAGCACAGAAAACTATATTTGTAAATGACCCTCTAGAGGTAGAGTTCCGGTCCAAATTCAGTAAAAAAGTACATTTCATCACACCACATCATGCCTTGAATTTATAGAGGCTTTGAAAACAGCTCTTCAATCAAATTCAATTTTATGAGTGTACGTGCTCCCTTGTAATATCATGCTGCATCAGGAAGCCCATCCCCCCAAAGTGGACACAGCTCAGAATGTAGGTAATGAAAATGATATCAATTCCAATATGCTTTCAGACTTAGCAGCCATGATCTACTAAGCAAAAAGGTCAAGAAAACCAATTCCAAAGAAGAATAACCCTGAAGGAATCAAACAACAAAGTAACCTCATCACGAGCACCCCCACCTTTGCAATCGATGACGTTATTATGGCACAGGACAACAAGATCGACCCCATCGCCAGCAACCATAAAGAGGAAATTGATGAAATCCCAATCTCAATCAAATGGAACGTAAGGTGCATTTTTTTGGCTCCTGACCACAACACTTGGAGGTATTGAAATGCACACTATCTTTGGCAGCACAGTAGTATCCATGAACTTTTGGTACCCAGTCATACCATGACAGCTGCGACCCCACTGCAGTGATGGAAACAGCAACAAACAGCAGCTGGATTGATTAGCTCAATGTAGTACACAAGAGCAAGAACGCTAACTACCATACAAGTTGTATGTGAGTGTTGAGATAGAGAGAGCAATCACACATATATGATGTTGGCAACTATGCCTTCCTTGCTGTTGAAGCACTTTGTTGGCTTCGGAGACAAAACATTGCAAACTATGTTTGCTTTACTTCTGCAATAACTCTGCTTCAAAAAATTGACAGCAGAGAAGACATATGCTCAACAATGGGATGTCACAAAACTTATCACTATTTACTCAGGTATTTTTAGGACTTCATGCCTGACAGTTCCAATGAAGATCAGGTGATAGTATTATTAGTAACATAGGGGTTCAAGAAAGAATTTTTTCACTAAAGGAAAGATATTTGAAAAGAAAGTAGACATGTGCAATAAGACTTGGGCGAGCATCAAATATTGTGTTATTACTTTTTATTAAAGCAACAAACTGTGTTTAAGACAGCCCCCATTAAGTCATCTTTCCTTGAGCCTGACAACATTACATTTCAAGTTTATCCAGCCAAGGAATGATCAACTGCAACTTCAATTATCTCTAAACCGGAGGACCAAACAAAGCAGCGATGATTGTAGAACCCATGCAGAAAGTTCATTAGAGGCAACTTAATTGAATGCAGGAAGTCCATGAGTCAGTTTCTGTTTAAGTATGTAAGATATATACAACATGGTATGCAGCAGTTCATCTCATTCTCAGCCTCCTCATTTGTACTATTCTAACTCATCTCACTCTCAGCGCCCAAGATGATGCCAAAACAAGTATGGAGGTGGAGGAGCAGGTGCAGTGGGAGTGAACAAAGAGACAAAGAAGAAGCAGCGCAAGCTCAGGTAAAAAAATCACCATTAGCGCAATAGCAAGGGAAGTCTTACACTTCAATCAGGTGTATGTCTCTGCCTGAAATGGAGAAAACAAGGCCTGCGGCCAATGTCGCCAAGATGAAGATGAAATGAAGTGAGATGAAATTATGAAAGTTGGTTTAGAGAGGGATCAATGAAGCCAAAGTAAACAAAGAAAAAGACTTACCCTGATTCAATGTTATTTAAAAATTACTGGTTCATGCTAATACACCCATTTGACAATGCTACTCTCAACAGCCTTGCAGCACCCCAACTCTTGAAGCCTTGGCAGGCAAGTAGAGACATCATTAGGTTCTCTATCTTAGTATAAAAGGGAAGGTGGTATTATACAAGATCTGGCAACCAACAAGCAGTTGAGTGGACGTGCGGAGGATTCAGAGGCGCGAATGAAGACAGCTGAACAGAGACGATGCTACTTCGTTCAATCCTGGCTAAGTTTGAAGGGCGGTGAATTGGTGGGAAGCTAAACTTGCAACCACCCAACTTCCTCTCTCCAGCAGCGATATATGCTGCACCAGAACACCCATTTTCTCCCATTGCACATATTGTAACTCGTCATAGGTCATGACCTTGGCATCATATCCAATTTGATTCAAAGGTTAAGATCAGAAGTGACTTGGTGGGTTTGAGCATTTTATATGACAAAGGCAAGGACACATCAATCTGGCCAATTTAGTATCAAGATATTCCTGCTGTTTTGTAAGACTTGAATTTGGGTCCAATCTTTGCTTCATTCTACAAACCTATCCCATCTTGGATGACCCACTTCTGGCGCTCCCTGAGGGTATAGAAGCCCTTCACACTCATTGACTTCCCGTTGCCAATGCGATTGAATCGCAAGACCATGGAGGCTGAAATTTGCGCCCACTCTTCCATCCGGTCGAAGGAGAAGGATTCAGGTTCCTCCTTTCTACCCTTCTCCATGGTCTCCAATCCCGGAGCGAGCGTGACAGCACACAGCGGGTCAGGGAGGGACATGGCCACGCTCTTCACTAGACCCTCCAATGCGAACTTTGACGCGCTGTAAGCAGCGCAGTGGGGATGGGGTTTCCGGCCAAGAGACGAAGACATTGCCACGAACGCTCCTCCAACCGAGCCTTTCACCCTCGGCGAAGAGCAGTGTTGTATCAGCCTCGGCACGAAGTGGCGCACCATGTTGGCGACACTCTTGACGTTGTCATCAATCGTCCTGTCGAAGTCCTCGCTTGGGACCTCCCATGGGGGTATGCCATCCTGCTCATGGGAGGCTTCCAGACGAATGTCCTGAGCCGCAACGAACAAGTTCGGCCGCACCCCAGCGGCGTCGAGCGCCGCTGCCCACCGACCCACGGCCCGGTCGTCCGACGTGTCGACTTCGTCGATCTGGGCGTCCGGTAAATCCGCTCGCAGGGCCACCAACTCGTCGCTCTCGCGCCGGCTGCACCCCACCACGTCGTGCCCCAAGCTATAAAAGCGACGAAACAGGGCGCGTCCCATCCACCCGTCGACGCCGCTAACGACGATGGATCTGTGCCCCGCCGACAGCTGCGTCGTGAAGATTTGCTGGTCGAAATTTGAGGCAGGGCCGCCGCAGTCGTCCATCATCGCCGGGAGGATGTGGCGCGCGAGCTGTCGCTCGGCCGCGCCGAGGCTCAGGCCGAAGCGCTCCATTATCATCTCGGCGGCCTCCTTGCGGGTGAATCCGTCCCTTGCGCTGCGAAAAACAACAATGAATCAGTCAATGATGACCCGGAAAGACATGCGCGCACATTTTCTGGCCTGAAGGCGATTGCTTTTGAGCAAAAAGTCCAAATCCTGGTCAGTCCAGCCCCTTTGCAGAGGAAGCTGAGTCATCACTTTTCTGGTTTCAACCTTCCGGTTTCAGTACCCTCATAAAGAGCCGTCCCTCTTTTTCTGCCTCCCAGTAACCTCGATCAGCCACGATGCCCACGATCAGGGAGAACGGGAGTACGGCCCTCTGAGTCTTGATGTCATAAATCGCAAAGTACACGCTTTCTTTCCAACGCATACCAACCTTTCGTGCCATAAAACTCACACGTCCGCCTTGCTCCTCAACTCGGCCACCGCGAACTCCACCCCCTCTTCGTCGATCAACCGCCGATGGCCCCTGTTCGGTCGCCCGTCCCCCCTCAACGGGATCGCCCTCCTGCGTCCCGGATCCGCTCTGGCGTACTTGAAGAACGTCGAATGAGGAATTCCCACTTTAGCGGCGTACCGCTTGTAATACTGGATGGGTTCGCCGGTGGCGTCGTCGATGGCGCGTCCGGTGCGGGAGAACCAATCCGAGAGGATGGAGGAGAGGCGCTCGCGGTGGGGGGATTTGGACCAGTTGATCCGCTTTGCGCGGGGGCGCTTTCCGTCGGGATCGCGGTCGTCGCCCCCGTCGGCCTGGGGGGAGGCGACGGCCCGACGGCGCTTGCGGGACGGGTCCGCCGGCGACGCGACGTAGACGCCGCCCACGACGCCGCCCGCGCTACCGCCCTCCTCCTCCTCCAATCCGCCGCCCGGGCTTCCCACGACCTCCTCCGCGCGGGCCGGGAGGGAGTCGATCTTCTGCTCCGTGCGCAGGAGGAGGGCCATCATGGGGTCGAGGCGGGGGTCGTCGTCGACGACGACGTCTGCTGCCTCTGCCTCTGCCTCCACCGCCGCCGCCGCCGCGCCACTGGCGACTGCCGTGCCGCTGGCGGCAGCGAACAGCCGCTCCCGCGGCCGCCCCATTCTACGCCGCTGGGGTCCGTTCCTCTCCATCGTCGCGTCGGAGGGAGGAGCTAGCGCCGCCTCTTTGGTGACACTGTTCCTCACTGTTCATAATCGCCAAATAATATTTTAATTGAATATTGGCGATAGACACAAACGAAAACCTATTGTCAAATCGTAGGTAGTCACTCTGGTAAAGAAAAGGATATCGCCATATTTTTCGTCGGCGCATTTTTGCCAACCCACACCATCTATCACCATGGCGTCCGTCTCCGCCCCCGTCCTCGGCTCCGGCCCCTCCGGCTCCGCTCCCCTCCCCGACCGCCCGCGGAAGTCCGACTACATCCTCACCTCCGCCCGCGACTACGTCTCCCGCTCCTCCGACGTCCGGGACGCGACCAACCTCGTCGCCCGAGGCAAGTCCGTCGTGGAAGCCGACGTCGTCGTACGCGGTGACTTCGGCGCCCCCGTCCACCTCGGCCGTTACTGTCGCGTCGAGCGCGGGGCGGTGCTTTCTCCCACGATCGTCCCGCGGACCAACGATCCGACGCTGTCGACGTCCGACGGAGGCGAGGGGGACGGGGAGAGGGGACCGCCGGGACCGAACGAGCGCGGCTTGCCCCTCGTCATAGGCTCGCACACGCGGATAGGACCCGGGACGCGGGTGCACTCCGTGTCGATCGGATCGTCCGTCCGGATCGGGGCGAACTGCACGCTTTCTCCACGCTCGAGGGTGCACGACTGCTGCGTGATAGAAGACGGGACTGTGGTCCCGCCGGACATGGTGGTGCCTCCGTTCTCGAGGGTGAGGGGCGCGCCGGGGAGGATAGTAGGGTCCCTGCCAGAGTGCTGTGGGGGGGAGTTCGCAGACGAGCGAGTAAGAGAGTACCTGAGCTTCGTGAAGGGGCTGGAGGACTGATGTTTGGAAGAGGGATGCGCGAAGGTCTGATGTCCGTCACTTTTGCCTCTTTTGTGGCATGGCCCTCCCACAGTCACCGTCACCAACACCGAGCTAGAACGGCAATGATTGGCAAATTGAAAAGTTGCAACTGAGGTCCCTTGCCCATAGAATGGTCTCCTGGTGTGTTGTACTTCTAGACACAAGAATGCGAAACGTGATGTCGCCCCCCCCCCCCCATCCATGGGTCAAATGATACTAGCTCGGCAATGATGGTAAGAACTCCCTGACAACAAAATATAAACAGAATATAATTTCACAGCGACAAGAGTGCCAGGTATATGTGATGATATGGAAGCACAATTGATCAATATGGGGTGCAATCATGGGCATTGACCTTGGGCCCTGAAATATTTTCATTTGTACACAATAAGGCTTGAACACTTTGCATCACGTATGCACTGCCAATGCATGATGGCTACATTTCCTTTATTGAAAAGACCCCCTCGCCTTCAAGTAATCCTAGATATCCTCATATGCGCCATGTCTACCACATACTGTCCTTTTTACAGCAGTGTTGGTGCAACCCTCAACACTGCATTTCTTGCGCGCCATCCGAGCCCCATGCTTGACACATACCCCCCATTTCTGACGCGTGATTGGTGCATCCATCTTGTATGCAGATCGGGGGCGGATACTTCCCCCGTGTTTCAAACAAAAACCTCCAAACAACGCGTTACCTTTGCACCCGTCCTGACCACACGGCTGCCTCTGATCCGTGTGTTCGTAGCAAAGACCCCATTTGGTCGCTACATGTTTGCACCCGTCGCTTCTGCAAGTCCTTTTCCGATTTTCCCTCTTTTGACAGAGAAAGCACACCTCTCCTTTGTTCTCCACGTCGTTGGAGAAACTCTCCCTAATGCATTTGTCCGCATTGTGTCTCACGCAGAGTCCGCCCTCCTCCCGTGCGTCTTGGATGGCGCCCTCGTGGCGGCACACCCTGCGTACAGGCGTCTCCGCTGTTCGATGCCTGAGGCACAAGCCTCCAGGCTTGGCAGCGTTGGTGCACCCCAGGCAACCGCACTGTTTTCGTATGGTGCCCTCTGTGCTTCGTGCACAATCCGCGTTCATGTGCGATGTTCCTGCATCCCACGCGAGTGCACCGCCTCCAGTGGTCCTGACAGAGTTCCCACCAAGTGACTGGGTTGGTGCATCCTTTGATCTTGCAGGTCTTCCCCCAAGAGGGATCCTCTCAATTAGGAATCAATGTGTCTTAGTCATCAATAATAGGCTGCCGACGTCACATTCGAGGAGTCGCAGAATCAATCTCTGTGGCTCTTGCTGTATCCAAGACTTTGGGGACTCGGGAACACCATTCTGGGGTCTTTCCCCCAAACTATATCCTCTACACTTTCCATGCGGTTTTGCAACAAATCACGTTTCTGCTCCATGCTCCGGAGTATGGTCATTATAGGGGCGGAAGGGTCTATGTGTTTGGAATTATCCACTGAAGACCCAGCCAAAGCGACGTTTGAATTCTGTTGTTGCTGTTGCGCACATCCTTCCTGACGAAGCAGGGCATCTTCCAAGCACTGCAGCCTTCTCAATTTTGACGAAGGGCTCGCCGTCAACGTTGCCATTGCTCTCGGATGCCAGAGCGGACGGAAGGGATTCATCTCCATCTATGGCCATAGCTAATAGCTAGTATCTGCTAGTATCAGAACTCCTGCATGAATAACTTAGGCTGGATACACGCCTACAGGTATTGTATTTGTATCTTATGGCTGTATGTATTTTGGTGTGTACCAACCAAAAATATTAGGTTGGTAATCCTTTTAACTCTTTGTCGAGGATGACGGACATGCGGCGCCAAAAACAACAAAAGCACATGCTTTTTTCCATCATTTTTCGAGGATCTATGCTCCGCCGCCGCTGCCGCTGTGGAGCCCCCCTTTCGACAATGAAAGCCCCTAGATGTGCAATATGTATCGACACACGAAGATCTTTATTGCTATCTAATCAAGAGCGGTTGCTGAGGTAATAGCGGCCGCTTGTATCCTGCGAAAGAGCATATCCTATGTACGTCAGTAGCCTATCTTGGCTTACCTAGCTTGTTGAGCCATCCACCGCCGAAATCGGCGGTCGCTGCCTTTGACGCCAATTATCAGTGCTCGACAAGCTGCCACCAAAAACTGCGATGAAGTCGAAGACTTATCGCAAGGCAAATGAACTAGTGTAAGGCTGATCTGTATCGTTTCGGCGCCAGCATAGGCCAGGAAGGTTGCCGACATGGATAGAATCGGGGGGGGGGAGCAACGAAACGCTGTGGGGCAGCAGCGCCATTGACGCTGGGGAGCAGGCCTGTTTGGGAGCTTATTTTGGACTTCAGAGGCCCCCAGGATACCGTTAGAAAGTCAAGAAGCAGATGAATCTATTGGCGCAATCGGGGGCATAATTATTTTGAATGGAAAATACGGGATGAGGAGCAAAGTTAAAAACACTGCCCTACAGCGTCAAATGGGGTGTGCCCAAGCATAACGATATCCTGCGTCCCTGCTTAGTCAAACGTGTATCATACTTTACTAGTACTCAGAGGCTACCTCATTCCAAATTGGGGACTTCCAAACACACTGATAGTTGCGTTAGATTCGGCTTGAATTGGTTGTTGAGTGGGTACAATCCGTGCCTAACCACCTCACTTCCCCCTCTTTGTTTTACCACCTACGGTTGAAACTTGTGCTGAACGAAAAAATCTCCCGAAAATACGCGCAAAATTCAGGAAGAGTGGATAATTGTAATAATTCATATGATGTAGGCCAAGTGAGACTGGAAATGTCATCTAAAATATGTCTCGCCGGGAAAATGGTGCATATCTGCACAACCAGCAGTGTTCCTGGTTCCCGCAGTAAATACAAAGAATATTGAACATTAGATCATTGACATTGAATATGCATTATCTAGTCAGTTGATTCGAATTAGTAGCAGTTTTGTCTCCGCACACAACTCCCAGCAAGCATTTATCATGTTCATTATGAAAAGTAAGTACTGAGTAGTTACTTTTCTACTTTCTATTACTCTGGGGGGCAGATTCGTCAGCTTACTTTTCGAAGTGATTCCTCCATGGTCTTACAATTTTACCCAGTGATCAAGACAGGTTAAAATCAACAGCTAAACATCGCCTGCCCATACATTTACACAGTTGTATCAAGAGAGAAAATATTTATTGGGTGGCTGAAAGCATTATTATGCAAAGTGTGTCTTTGTGAGGAAACTACATCCTACATCAACATCAACCACTCCTCAATTATGCATTCCTTTAAATTAATATGAAAGGCGACTTGGACCTTATACCTCTTAAATGAATTGTTTCATACAACAACATGTCTGTCATGACAGTAGCAATTGTCAAATTATTTGCAATGCCCAACATATTCCTTTAATTTTGGATTTGTTGTGATGGCCGGGTGGAATGTTTCATTTACCGGAGTCAGTGATTGCCTTTGGTAGCATCCTTGAAGCACAAAATTTACTATGGGGGGATTGCAGTCTATTCCCCACTAACCCCCCCGATAGTAGAGGTAAAGGGAATTTCCAGTGGAGCGGTGAAATGAGTAGATATTGGAAAGAACACCGATGGCGAAAGCACTTTACTGGGCTATTACTAAC
>JALLPA010001640.1:0-10436 GCA_036939895.1 Thalassiosira exigua | reverse complement strand
CGCGCGCTGTGGGTGGTCAGCCTGACCCCTTGACCTTTTCCTTGCGCCGGCCTTATATTATGTTCGACATTGCAGCAACTTAGACACCCAAAAGGCAACACATCATATGTCGAAGTTACTGTAGTGGCACTGTAACAATCAACTGGTTCGCGAGAGAAAGTATGAGTCAAGACATTATCTATGCGACTAAAATATACGACAATGAATGACAGAAGGGCAACACTTCAGTGAGACAAGCAAGGGGGGGAGGCTGGTTCAAGTTGTTGAGAAGTTTGGGGAGAAGTTCGTTGAGGTCTGTAGCAGTCCAGCAGCTGGCACTCAGCACTTGGATTCGAGCCTAACACGATGCAATAAAATAAAAGAACTTGGTAATTTTATACGAATCCATTGCTTTCGATGGCGCTGTGCCAAGGCCAAGCGCAGCGCAATGCCCCTGTGGCATTTTGCTGCCTCTTCCTTTTCTCCACCCTCCCACCCCACGACGTAATGAATCGGCCGATTTGGACGGAATTCATCTGTCCGTAAACTACTTGGTGAAGTTTTCATTCGTGTCGACGTCGAAGGTCTTTATTTTTCACAACGATTCATTGTACGCAGTATGCCGTCCAAAACATCGCTTATTGACTTGGCGATGATATTTGCGATGAAAAAAATTCTCATTACGACGGACAGACTGATTCGATCCAAACATTACATCGTGACCCCCCCACTTGCCTCTTACCTGGTAAGCGCTCATTTTAAGAAACAAGCGCTCACTTTAGCACTAACGGGTTCAATAATGAAATGAAGATAGCTTGCTTTCAATTTAGTAATAATCTAACCATAAATTATTTCATTTTAGCTCTCTATAAAAGCAATTGTACGTATTAGCCTTTGAATTTGGTATCGTAAAATCTAGACAAAAGCAATTCATATTGTTTCACATAGCGATAAATAGTGCACGAGATTCAGCATTAGTTTCAACCTGCATAGAGTAATATTGAATAAAAATGTTGGTCAAATAGATAGAGAGTCGTATGCGCCCGGCCTAGCATGTTTGTGTGCTCTTAGTTTTCTCAGTATGGTAGGTAATGGTCACTGCTGAAGTGACCAAATAGGTACCATGACTACAACTCAATTGGGACTATCTCAAAGTGCACTTAGCTAATCATGACTATGTGTGAGAAACCAAATTGAAGTCCACCTGTATGGTACCTGGTGAGATTAGCTTGAACAGTCGTAGGTTCCCCGAGTGACTAGTAGGCGTAGGTAACGCTTTCCTACGTTTATTGTCTGTCGTCCCCACCCACCCACCCCCCTTCGCCAGACGGTCGCATGGACGGCCAATGGACCGTCCACCTCAGAGGGGCGGGAGCCCAATCCAGGTGGGGGCTGGGATCCGTCCTCCACGACGGCCGAGGCGACATAGTTGTCGTATGGGGTCGGGAAGATTCTCGGGCCGGTAGCTAAGAAACTTCCGCTCCGCATTCCTTTTGCGCATCGCAAATCCCTCCGTTATTGCGAGTCCCATTCGCTGTACGGTGTAATACCGACTTGGCGCTGGCGTTGTGCAATAGGACGGAGTGCTAATGAAATCTGGCGCCGTCCGCGTGGATTCCGCGCGCACGTTTGTCGGGGAGGTTAACCTAACTCCTTCTCTCTCTCTAGAGGTAGAGGTGAGAGTTGTACTGAGAGTCTCGTACTCGCCTCGAAATATTGGGAACCAAAGTTGATTGCAATCCCACCTGCTCTAGAGAGAAAGAGAGATGGATAGCTCTTCTCAAGACTTGAGACTGACTGACTGACTGACTGACTGGACTGACTGACTGACCCTTTTACTCCTGTCTACTGTCTACCAAGAATTTGACTCCGGTACAAGTTGAAAAGAGCAAAGCATCGTTGGTCGAGTTACTTTTCTCCTCGATGAATAATAAAAAAAATGCATGAGAACTTTGGAAATAGCACGCTATACGGTACTCAATGGACTATTTACGACCATTTATATATCACGTACGGAATAATATTTCGTATCATTAGCAGCTAATGTTCTCTTTTTTGGCGTAATGTTTTGAAATTGATTTCCTGGCAAAGTAAATACGTACACGAAAGCGATGCCGAAATAATGTTCAACTCGTAAAAAGCTTCGTTCGAGTCGCGCCCTCTCATAAAATCTTTCCTTTTGAACGGAAGACGATGGGCCTCTCGTTGCACATCATCTGTGAACTCGGAACTCACAGTCGCCCCGCCCCTCCGACCCTTACAACGCCCTCGAACCCCGCGAACGACGAGCGCGAGTCCTTCCCCGACCCATCGGGGGCTCTCCTGAGCGCATCCGTCCCCGAACGGATAATGCGGTCGCACGACGTGCACACATGATCATGACGACGTGTGGCACCGGTAGGCGCGAACGCGATGCCCGCGCTGCTCCGAGGGCCACGAGCATCGCTCGCGCCTTTCGGTCTGCGGACTTCATTATCTTGTTCCTGTTTCGAAGAGACCGACGAAGGTAAACTATGGCGTCTCGTCGCCTCCTCCCCCTCGCCCTCGCCGCCGCCCTCGCCGCCGCCCTCGCCTCCGCCGTCGCCGCGGAGGGGTTCGACCTCGCCGACGGCGGCATCGGAAGCGACCTCGGCGACGAGTCCGACGTCCGGCCCTCGCCTCGGAGGGGCCGATTGCTGACCCGTCGGACGCGACGACGCACCAAGGAGCTCGACGACGCGGCCGAGGACGAAGCCGCCGAACCAAAGAAGAAATTGACGAAGGAGGAGAAGAAGGCGCTGGAGCGGGCGAAGCACATGACCAAAGAAGAGAAGAAGGCGTTTCAGAAGCTGAGCGAGGAGGAGCAGGTGGCCCTCGTGGCGGACGAGGCGCGGGAGGAGGCCGAAGCGGAAGCGAAGGCTGAGGCAGAGGCGGTAGAAGCAGAGGAGGCAGAATCAGAAGTGGACGCAGGCGCGACGACGCTCACGTTGGAATCGACGGAAGGGGCCCGCTTCGCGACGGACGGCGGGAAGAAGGAGAAGAAGATCGAGATCGCCGACGCTCCTTGGAGCTCGAGCTCGACCTCGACCGATTGGTCCGGCAGCAGCGGGGACACGTGGCGGAGCAGCGCGGACTGCGTCTGCGTCCTGTGGGGGTGGGAGGAGGTCTCCTGGATGGGCTCCGCGGCGCCGCGGCTGGCGGGCGGCGACGCGGCCGCGAGCGACGGCGGAGCCAACGACGAGCCCGCGAAGGATCGCGTGGGGATGAAGCAGAAGCGCGCGCAGAATCACGAGCACAAGCAGCGGATGCAGAAGAACGCAGGAAAAGGCGGGAGGAGAAAGCTCCGCAAGGACAAGCTCGAAATCAAGGCCGACTGGGGCAGCGAAAGCAGCAGCAGCAGCGGAGACTGGGAGAGCAGCGGGACCAAGTGGACCAGCGGCGGATCCTCCTCCGGCTCGAGCGGCTCCAAGAAGGGAGGAGGATGGGGCGGATCGAAGAAGGGAGGCAAGAAGGGAGGGAAGTCGTGGAAGTCCAGCAGCCACGACGACGACGACGACTGGTCGAAGAGCTGGGACAAGCCCCCCGACCTCAAGAAGACCTGCAAGAAGTGGAAGGTGAGGTCGTTCTCTCTCTCTTTTCGGGCTCCCGTCGCCTCTCGTTCCTTCGCCGTGCGTTTTCCGCTAACCCCCCGGCATGTTGTCTTACTCCCCGACGCAGTGCTATGACGACGAGCCCACCCTCTTCCCGACCCTGTCTCCCACGCTGTCTCCCACGATCATGCCCAGCTTCATCCCCACCCTCAGCCCGACCCTCAGTCCCACGTTGTCCCCCACTCTCGCTCCCAGCACGGCCCCGTACGTGGAGCCGACCCTGTCGCCGTGAGTTCGAAGCCTCTTCCTTTCGGGTTTTTCCTCGGCCTCCTCGCGCCTCGTCTAACCCCCCTCCCCTCTCGTTGTTTCCACCCTTTCGTTTTCACTCCGCGTCTTCGCAGCACCCTCTCGCCCACCATGCTTCCCACCGGGGCGCCGTCGCTCTTCCCGACCTTGTCTCCGTCCCTGTCTCCGTGAGTGCTTCCCCGTCCTCGTCTTCGAAGTGCTTTGTCGCGCCCTGCTCATCCCTTCCCATCTTTCGCTTCCATTTCGTCTTTCCCGTCGCGCTGAGAATAGGACCGAATTTCCGACGAAGGAGCCGTCGGACGAGTCGTCGAACTGAGACGGGCGACGCGAGAGACGATCGCGGGGGGAATTTCGTGTTGGGGGAAGCGGCGGGATATAGGTACCCTAGACAGTATGCATACAGAGCAGACCGCCGATTCTGGATTCCGGAAGAGAATTCGATCCGCTTCGGAGACGGGCCCATTCGTTCGCTTTCATTGTTATTGTAGAAGATCATTAAGACGTGAGGTTTTGACTCGAGAACAGTAGGCCTCCCTCGAGGGAGCCACTTTCGAGTGATATCAGGTCGATAGAGACATAAATTGCTGGTAAAATCATCTGTTGAGATCCGTTGATAGTGTGCGTTTGTCGAAACGAGCAGAAAGAATGTGACATTAGATGCACAAGACTAGAGAGGGGTAGGTACTGGTAGCTAGCTCCTTCAGGGAATGCGATGATAGGCATTTTAGTTCGAACTCTATTTACTCATGAGGCCTACTTAGAGCACCTTTTATGTAAAGGAATATATTCTAGGTGTGGGAACCATTTTGATGTGCTGACGGTTTCATGTTATACTGATCATCACATTGCTTAAATTGCTTTAATCATTGATTTGATCCTTTGCTTTGTGGTTTTAGGAGCTTCCATTACTTTGTGGTTTCATGAGCTTCCGTTGCTTTGTGGATATGAGCTTCCATTTGCGCCAAATCCCATGGCCTCTTGATCATCACAAGCATTTTCAGTCTCTCGGCATTGTTGTCTCCTTGGCACTTTTCCAATCATTCTCGTAAGTTAGCTTAGCTTGAATATGTCAAAACAAACTCGTGACGAATTCTCGTGCAACATCAAATTTGTTGGAAATATGAGGGGCACGTGTGCCCAGGCCACACGCGGGCCCAGCCCACAAGCGGGCACGCACACGGCCCCCAATCCCACAGGCCAGACCACTCAGTCCTGCGGGTGTCGAGGAGTTCCGTTGGGGCCCCTGTAATTGGCCACACTAGTTTTAGAGTGGCCGTACACAGGCGTGCTCAATGGATGTAGCTGCACTTGGGTTTGGATCACTTACGGATCTGACCCATAAATTAGCTACAGCATGATCGAGCAAATGTTGTTCAAGCATCACAGCTACTTTAAGAGCTGTAGCTTCTGTCTTTTGATTTGGACAACGTCGAAACCCGGCACTGTGTGATCAGTTCCTCTCTCCAAACCCAAAACCATGATATACTCTAACAAGGCCATTTGCCAGATGATTGGCCTCCTGCCAAAGATAGAGGAGCATTCGACACAAGGATTGCTATGGGCGCTCAAGCACCACCTCATTGATGGCTGCCAGAAGCTCTGCCACCACGGCCATCTCAAGGAAGGATTTGTCTCATACCTCCATGACCAGGCACACATAATTAATGGTCTGAGTCAATCAGCTTGTCGATAATAACCAATCCACAGATTTGCCACTCTAATACGATGGCAGAGCTAGAGTGGAGCATTAATTCAATGATTCTATAGAATTGTGACTAGCAAAACAGAATTGAAGAGAGCAAGAGATTGACCGCTCTAACAGCTCCGGCCTGGCAAGGAAAGCTTGTGTGGCTTCCAGCACTGTGCCAGAACTAACCCTAGCATGGGAGATATGTGGGCCTGGGTAGCCCTAGCTGCTTGAGTTACGTATGGAGGTGAATAGGTGTACGGGTGCACCAGGCCTCGATTGATTATGTAACAGCATATTGCTAATCTGGGTCAAGGGCTGCCTGGGGCTTGGATCCCACGTACTTGCATGTAGGTTTGTGATCCTGGTTGGGGAGCGCTTGTGTCCCGTTCTCTGGCCTTTGTCACTTTTTTGGAACATAGGGGAGACATTAAAATCACTAGGATCTCTTGGGGGCTTTGATCCCGCTCTTGACTCGCAGTGACATATCATCTCACAGTCTCTATCCAGTG
Organism: Thalassiosira exigua; assembly: GCA_036939895.1. Classification (NCBI taxonomy): domain Eukaryota; phylum Bacillariophyta; class Thalassiosirophyceae; order Thalassiosirales; family Thalassiosiraceae; genus Thalassiosira; species Thalassiosira exigua. The sequence continues at coordinate 4,383 of JALLPA010001640.1, read as the reverse complement.
TCAGTGAAGTTGTGTGATCACTGAAGCATATCCCACCATGAAAATTCCCATCACAGCTGTTTGTTAGTACTTTTCAGTTGTTTTTTTGGTTCCCCGCTGGTAGTTGACTACGTGCATCATAGCCTCATGTGTTTGCGCATGGGTATCTGCTAAAACTTTCTGATCTCTGCAGTTGATTGTGGTTGAGAGTTCATCAGATTGGTATCAGGCATCCCTTAATTGGGAGGGAAGGCTAGAATCTGCTTTGGCTTTGGCGGGTGCATGCTGCACAGCCCTGACACAAAACCTGGGCTACTAGGCCTTGAAGTTGGAGGCATCACTTAAGCCAAAGCATGCCGGTTTGAGTTGTATCCTACCTGATCTGGGGGGATACCATCCCTCTTTTTGTCAGGTCAAATGGAGAAGACACCAGTTTCCTCTGACAGGTGTCTGCTGGCTATGTTGTGAACTATCAATTTTTACTTGGTGTATTGTAGCGAGAAAGAAAGAGAGAGAGAGAGAGAGAGAGAGAGAGAGAGAGAGAGAGAGAGAATAGCAGAAATACTTTTTTGGTTACATGTTCTGTTGTGTATTTGATATTGCATGTCGTGTATCGATCCGTCAAAATCTCCAGAGTGGCAACTGTGATTTGTGCTTCTTCTGTATTTTTTAGATATCTAGGCTCAACGTTGGAACTAGTTTATTTTTGCAATATATGTACGAGGTACATATAGTAGAGGGGTTAGGGTGCAGTGACATTTGAAAAACCCACGTGCGGACATACCCTGGTTCAATACGTGCTACCCTTGTTTCTGCGCTCAGTGAGTCACCGTTTTTGTTTTTGCAAGATTTTGCAATAATTCTTTCGGTATTTTGGCTCATGACCGGTTTTGATCATATCCTTTCAATTTTTGAGAAATTTTTTCGCTTGTTTTTAAGCTTGGGCAGATATTTCCCTTGACTTCGTGCGCGAATCATGGGGCCATTGGTCATCATTCATGCACGTGACCTTTCAGAAATTTTCAAGTTCCACCCCACGGTCATTCCTGTAACGGCAAGTGCTGGTTAACAGGGTTAGTGGTATTACGGGACAGGAATTCTCCAGAGAGTGCAATAACTTCGCCATACGCACTCGGCTTTTGGATGTAGTGCGATCAAGAATATCCGGGAATCTCCCGACTAAAAACTATTCGACCCTTAAGGGACAGGACATCCAGCACCAGGTACTGGTGTGGGTTGGTCCCAACGACGCGCAAGACAGCTCAAACAACCGGAAGGGCACAAGCCAATCGGCAATATTTTACAAAACCGAAGGGTAAGTCGTGGGTTCGAGTCCTATGCTGTGGTGAAGTGCCGGACCCGGGTTCGGTTCCCAACCAGTACAATGTAGCGTTGAGTCGCCATTCGCTGATTAGCTAACTCCCCTAAGTCCTTGCCTAAGTCCCGTTTGCGGGCAGCTTGAGGCCGGTTGAGCACTGACACGCACGTAGGTTTGCAACTACAATGTAACCACCATTGGGCGGCTCGTTAATTCATGTGACCATGACTTCACGTTTCAGTTTTGTTAATATTGCTGATTGCGCTAAGTTGCAACTTAGCGCAATTGGCATAATTTAACAGCATACTGGTCCTTCAGAATCGGTATGCTAGCAGATGTGGCCTGACTGAAGAGAGCAGCTGCCGGTGGGTATTAATCCTGTACTGGTTGACCGCGCTTAAGGTTTCTCGGGAGTTGAGATAAAGACAAACTTCGTGAATTCCATGGGGGGTCCACGTTAATACCTTGGGGGGTAAATCCCCTAGCCAATGGCACACACTGTGAGCCATGGTTGGCTATTTCAGCGGGATATGTTCTTATCTCGGTGAGACACTGTTCAACCAGCCAGCTGGCCAAAATCCTGATGTGTGGCAGAGGCCGTATTACTGGGGGTACGATCGGTTTAACCTTGTTAGAATGCCCACGCCAGCCGCAGGCAAACTTTTTCAGCGGCAGAATCAGACAGTTGCATGCCAGGGTAGGGCCCTCAAGCATACGCAGGGTCAAGAAACACTGATACTAGAAAGGGGCCCCATAGCAATCTGTTCAGGAATTCCAATGGGTTTAGAACTATTGCTTAAATGTGTCAGAGGAAATTCAAAAATTCATAAAATAGCTAGCTGAAAGTGTCTTGGATTTGAAAATTTGAATTCTACTATTCCTATCCAAATAACATAGCCGAAAGTAAGTTGGATTTCAAAATTCAAAACGCGCAAATTCAAAAGAACAATTCCGATCGGAATTTGGAATGTCGAAACGTTGCGATCGACGGAATTTGAAAGAACAATCCCGATTGGAATTCCAAATGCTGCGAGCAACATGACGAATGTATGAAGGGCCGACGACCAAGAATCGTCAATGGCTGCTCGTCCCACTGCCTTCATCATTCCTTCTGCGCATTCATGTCGGCCATGGCCGTGCCTAGCAGAAACTCGTAAAAGTGACGGCTGACCACAGTTCGTATCTACGTAACCAGCGACGGCTTTGCATCCGCACTGCGTTGACAGAGATGAAGATAGAGACCCCTGTGGCAATGATTGCCATCGTTTCCACCCTCTCTTGTCCACGGCAGACCCCGCACGAACCCGCTCCCGCCCAGCACGCCATCACCGTTTGCTGCCACTGTTGTTGTCGTCTGTTACGTTGCCCATTGCAGTCGCCCGCCGTGTCGCTCACCGCCCTTCACTGCTGCTGTTGCCGATGCACGTCATGCCGTCATTGTCATCGACGTTGGATGAAGGGGCAATCCAGGATCCAGGGCTGGCCAGGAACAGAAGGGCTCATTCTTCCCCCAGATTCAAGCCTGGTGCGGCCAAGACCAGGTGCTCCAAGAGAAGGCACATCGTAGACGGTCTTGAAACGCCACACCTTGGTCACACGACCTTTGCCCATGCAAGAAGTGCCATCCCTGCCCCTGTGTCCTAAACAACAGTGAGTTGATTGCCACCTGCATGGCCCGAGCCCAAGCGAAGCTTGGCATCTTTTTGCCCTACAATCCAGTGGTTGGTCCCTTTCACACTCTCTTTTGTAATCAGACATGTTGCTATTTTCTCAATGGACAGACGAATAGTTGCGTGACATCCCAGAGAACATCTTCTTTGGATTAGCACAGGAATTTTAAAGAGGACAACATTGGCGATGTTGGCTGCAACAACGATGCCCTGTGGATCATACGAGAGCGAACGAAAATTTGGTGACGACAGCGACAGCATTGTACCACCCCCACCCAGGAAAAAAAAGGTAGGAAAATTGGCGAATGAGACAACAATCAACTGTCGTTTTGCTAAGGTCTTAATCACAGGGGCATGGGAAATAAATGGATCTTACAAGATCACACAGTAATTGAATCACAAAAGAGCATTTGGAGGAGGTCCTCAGATTGAGAAGTTTGGGGGGAAGTTGTCCAGCAATCAATATTACTTTTAAGTTGAAAGGGTCAGAGGTAAAAATAAGAAATAAGTCTTTTGACATCAATGAACTGCCTTTGATGCGTCGAGACCAAGCACAGCACAATGCCTTTGTGACATTGCGCTGCCTTCCTGTTTCCTCCTCTCCTGCTTGCCCCTTTCCTGGCAAGCACTATTTTTGCACAAAAAAAACACAATGCGCTGGAAATATATGTATGCTTTCAGACCAGCAACTTGCAGCTTTCTCTAAAGAAATCATACATAGTTAACATGAAAATATTCAATTGCAGCTAGACTAAAACACCCGTACGAACTAGTGCATGCAACACAGAGGGTATCATAATTTGAAAGTGTGGTCGGAATTGTTTTGCACAAGGCCAGCACAATTATCAGCATTATTTCAAAGTTTGCATGAAGTAAATTACATGAATTATTAGATACAAATGGTTGTGCAGGAGCTGAAGTGTACAATATTCACCATCCTCCTTGATTGTTTGTGTGCTCCTAGTTGGGCACAACACTTAAAGTCAAAAATGGCCCAGTGTGACATACTTTAAGATTTCATTTACTCTCTCAACTGCATCATGATTAACAAATGCAGACACCATGGGTGCACAGCAATAACTAAGGACACAGTTGGATATTGATGAGTGTCCCAGTAAGTAAATCACTACATGTATGGATCATTGTCAGGATGATACCCTTGTGACCATCAAACATTTGACAAGTAAAGTGTGATAATATCTTTGACCTCCCACAATTGCTGGCATATATTAATTTTAAGACACTCCCACCACCGTGTATCCCCCATGATGTGTGAAATGACTTTGTGCTCGACACAATGACAGCTTCCTCAGTTGATGGCTGATATTTGTGCAGCTATGGGTAATAAAACGTACAACTTGACCTAGTGGTACTAAATTAATATCAATGTTTAGGCTAGTCGATTGGTACCTTAAA
>JALLPA010001639.1:0-10442 GCA_036939895.1 Thalassiosira exigua | reverse complement strand
TCCCAGTTCCGTCCCCAAAATTTAGGTTGTGGGGCTCAACCTTCGCTGTCCCTTCAGACAAGATGCCATTCATGCCTTTTCAGCAGTGGGCTGCATCTCCTCGTGCCCTTCAAGCTGTGTGGGGACGACGACTGTAGTACCTCTAGAGTAGTACCTAACATAGGTACCTACAGTCTGCCCATGGGATCCTCTTCATAGGGTCACGTAGGCAGCACAGGTGTATGTGCCCAAATTTTTTGGCCCTAGCGCCGCGGCAGACCCCGCGACGCCCAGGCTGCGCTTCTCTCGACGCGCCCGGTCGGGTCCCCGCTCGCGGGGGCCGGCCGTAGCCGTCCGCGTGAGAAATTGGCCGTCGCCACTCGACGGCCAGTTCGGATCTTTGGCCCGCGTGCTCCCGTCGTCGCTATCGAGCCCACTCTGCCTCGACGGACGCGCGCGACCGACCGGCGGTCGGTGGCCTCAAGACCTCACGCAATTTTTGGGCGCGTCTTAATTTCCGGGGGGTGAGCCAACTCTGCCCAGCGATTATGACGACTCCGCTCGAAAAATTAACGGTGGTGGGATCGAACCACCTCCCCACCACCGTCCCTCGATCCCCCGATTGAATGCCCTCCTCCCCTCCCGGTATGGTTGAGGCGGACGGAGGTAGCTCGCCGTCGCCAGCGACTGAGAAGGGTTCCCCGTCACCAACGGGTCAAGCCACGGGACGTCTCCCCCTGGCCAGTTTGCCATCGAGCCGGAGCGCGGGGGACGAAGCCGGGCGCATCGGCGTCCGCCCCTCCCCGAGTCCAGCAGGCCTGAAGGCCCACCCCCATCCCGACGGGGGGGACGAGACCGGCGAGGGATTGAGAAACCCATCGGCCCCAGAGCCATGATGCTCCCCAATCAACACGAAGGGAGCGGGCGGGTCCAACCCATCGGACCTCACACGCCCCGGCCACGAGCATGGCCGCGCCTTCCCGACCCATCAGGGAATGGCCCCCACCCCTCTCGTCGCCACTGCGACGACTCGGGCACGTTCGGCGTCCGTCACCCCTACCAACCCACCCACAATAAAGCCACAACCCTCGACCGGCGGGGTTGCAGCTCCAACCACATGGGAGCCGGCGGACAAGTTACCCTCGTGGGCCTACACCAGGGACGCGGGACCAGTCAAGATGAAGCGACGGCGCCTCAAGGGGGAATCGAGGCGCGCCCCAACATGGAATTTAAGGGAATATGAGAGATCCAGGATCTCTCTATCGCAGCGACGGTGCCTCGGGGGGAGATTGAGGCACGCCCCGACAAGCGACGTCGGGGAATGGGGGGGGATTGGTTATCCTCCTGTCGCAGAGGAAGTAGTGCCTCGCAGGGACATTGCGGCACGTGTATTGGGGAATCGCATACGCTCTGAGAGGAAAACTCGGGGAGTGGAGGGGGTGGATTGGGGGCACTATGTTCACGAGGCCGAGGCGAGGGCGTCCTCGGCGCAATTGAATGCATTATCAGCCAAGATTGATCTCAACAACGCCCTCGTCTTCGTGGAGGAAGCAGTAAGCTTAGGACGGCCCGTGGCTGAAATCACCTGGCTTCAATAGGATGTGGCTGCAGAACGTCTCGCTGCGGACACCGCTGCGGCTAAAGCGGCCGAGGCCGAGGCCTTTGCAGAGGTGGCCCGCAAGCGAGCCGAGGAGGCACATCGTCTGCGAGCTGAAGAGGAAGCTGGCCAGCAAGCTGAGGAAGAGGCTCGGCAGCGCGCCGAGCAAGAGGCTCGTCAGCGAGCTGAGGAGGAGGCTCGGCAACACGCAGAGCAGAAGGCTCGCCGGCGAGCTGAGGAGGAGGCTCGACACCGCGCGGAGCAAGGGGCTCGTCAGCGAGCTGATGAGGATGAGGAGGCTCGCCAGGGAGTTGAGGAGGAGGCTCGATAGCACGCGGAGCAAGAGGCTAGTCAGCGAGCTGAGGAGGAGGCTTGACAGCGCACAGAGCAAGAGGCTCGTTAGCAAGCTGAGGAGAAGGCTCGGCAGCACATGAAGCAGGAGGCTCATCGACGAGCTGAAAACAAGAAGGTTCACTGGCGTGCGGAGCAGGAGGCACACCGCCAGCGACAGGCCAAGCAGGAGGCCCGCTATCAGGGTCAGGCCAAGAAAATCTGCCACCAGGGTGAGGAGGAGACCCACCCCCAGCATGCTCGAGAGAATTTGGAGTATTGGAGGGTCCCTTCCCCAGAGCCGACCCAACAGTGCACCATGGCAACTGTGTATAATGACTGTTTGGAGGACTGGGTAGCTCCGGTCGATGACTGGCCTGTAGAGGAGTCGACGACGGTCGTGTCCTCCTGCGACAGTGAAGGTGAAAGTTTCAAGGGGGCGTTGATTCTTAGCCTCCAGGTCTCACCCACGCGATAGTCCGTCACCATCGTTCATTTCGACGACGTCTCGGCCGCCCTCATAGGCACAGGACAGGGCCCGATATTGATTAATCGGACTCATCCCTCCCGTGGGGGACGGAAGCGAAAACGCCAGCGACGCCGCCGAGGCAAGTACCATGGCGCGTTGGAGCGGATCGAACCTTCTGAGCCTCCAACCAAGGAGCCAATGCCACCTGTCATTGTAGACGTTCGGGATGAGCATGGAGATGACGCCAGCTCATCGTAGACAGCCCGCTGCAGACTTGCTGAGGAAGAGGCTTGATTCGCGCTGAGGAAGAGGCCCGCCAGCGCGCTGCAGAAGAGGCTCGTCAACGACAGGCCAAGGAAGAGGCTCGTTGGCAGCGTGCCGAGGAAGAAACTTGCCAACGAGCGGCGGCATTGGCAGCCCATCGCCAGCGACAAGCCGAGGTAGAAGTCACCCGCCGGCGCGAGGCAGAAGAGGCTCGCCAACGGGAAGCCGCAGCGGAAGGCCGCCAGCGTTACACCGATCTGTATCGGAATATCCTTCTGGGGGAGACTCACCCTCCCAGGCGAGATATCTCCCATCTTGTTGAGCTTGGGAGGAAAGATCTTCAGTTTGTGAGCACAGCCCTCAACACATACCAGGAGACAACAATAACAGGTTGGAGGTTCGACCTCCAGATCCCTGAGGTCGGACATTAGATATGTGACCGCTTTGGTTACCCTTCAGGTTGATGGTAGTAGTGTCGTCGAAGATGTGAATGCTTGGGATGATTTGTATGCAGATAACTTGTCTGGGGCTGAGGTGACACTCGAGGGGTAGATCAGGCTATTGCAGAATTGCTTGTTCGTAGGGGATGAATAGTTTATGGGGGGGGCAGTTGGTTGATTTATTGCAGTTTGATCTTGAAGTTATCGGTGTTGGACATTATTGGAATTTTATTTTGGAGTTAGTTGGGGATTGAGATACATTTTGGGTGGGATTTAGGTTACGATTTGGATTTGGATTGAGCTGAGCTTGTTTGAGGTTAGAAATTGGAGTTAGGTTTTGATATCGGATTAATTTTGTTGGCATCAGGAGTTTGGATGCCATTGGATCCTCCGTCAGGTCCTCTCTTGGTCCTTTGCAAGGACATGTCGGGTCCGCTCTTGGTCATGCCTTTGGCACTCCCTTGAGTGTGGGGGGTGTCGTGCCTAGAGTAGTACCTAACGTAGGTACCCACAGTCTGCCTATGGGATCCTCTTTATAGGGGGGTCACATAGTCAGCACACGGTTGTGTTCGTGCCAAAGACTGCAAGGACAATACAAGGTCGCAGAATGAACCTTACGATTTCGGCAAGCAAAGTTTCCAAAAAAATATGAGGACTGCCGATCCCAATGAAACAACTTTTTTAATTGCTTCTTGGAACGATCGGGCATATTCTGATCTATATGCACTATGAATTTTTGAAAACTGTCAGAATCTGAACGAGAACGGAGTGTTTGAAGTTTCGATTCATCCCGGAGTCCTGGGGACAAACCTGATAAGTTTCGGCACTAACAAACTAATAGTAAATAGACCAACGAAATCTCAAAAAATATTACTAGTAGTTTGTTAGTGATAAATGCACATCCATGTTTACAACTTTACGACCACTAAATACAAGAAAGCACAACATGTGGAGGAAGGTGTGGCAGACTGTGGGAGGTTGTGTTCGTAAGTATGGTATGGGAAAACACAATACGTAATTGTAATTTTTTTGGACCCACATTAAAAACACGTGGAGTCACAGTAAGGACACACAAGTCAAGCTGCCGTTGCATTTTTGAGGTTCTGGGTCATGCAAATCAAATAGCCATATTTACAATTGTTTACCAACAAAATATGTCAAGCCTTTCCCGCAACACCGAACTACTCTCTTAAAACTACTGATTTGTGGTGATCTTTAAGATATTATTCCCTACATTCTGTTTTAGTAGGCTGGGATTATACAAATTCCCGCAGGGGCGCCAAATTACCGCAGGGGCACCGGCTCGCGTCTACCGCACGAGCCGGCAGGTCAAGCTGTGAGTGTCGTACAGAGGACCCTGGGAACAGATTTTTGAATTAATCTTGTGTCGTCTGCCTTTGTTGTGCCCTCTGGTATAAGGTCACAATCCATGAGACTAATTGATCTCACAGTAAACCAAGTGTAGTATCTCGGAGTCAGAGTGAATCATTTTTTCGGGCATATCAAGGAATCAAGTTTCGAATTCAGATGATCCCGCTGTGTTTCATTCTAACAAAATCTTTCAAAAAAATAATGGATAATACATTTACTGCTGTGCTGATGAAAAAAGATTTTTGCTTCATAGATGACAGCATTAGTGGATTCTTGTCTAGGCTAATTATTATTCCTATTAGAACAACGTGGTCGCTGCCTTAGTACGGCTTAAATAGTGATAATGTCATTGATCTTTCCTAAAACAGCATGAAGTATAGTAATATTCAAGGACAAAAGAGCCCCTATCTAATGTATCGTTGTTACCTCAATATGTTGATAGGTATATTTCCCTGTTTTTGTTCGTCCAGTAAACATCGTTACAAAGCTTGACATCGCTGACGTCAACCAAAATCTCTGCTTCAAACAGCAAGAGGTCCCGACATAGGGCAGCCGAGCCGCGGATACTGATGTGGGAGAACAGGCTGACGGAAGCTAGCGAGCAGTAGGCTGACACTGCCGTGCCACCACAATTGGCGGTTAACGCATTTAGACTCTGCCCGGCATGATGTGTAGTGTGTGTGTGGGTATCATGTGGCCAACAAGTAAGGGCAATCGGCTGCCACTTAGACCAAAAATGGCTAAAATAACCAAAAAGATGTCTAATTTAGAAAAAAATAAACTGATGCATATCGATCACATCGTCTGTCTGATTCAGGAAATCCAAAAATATTGACTGTTTTAGCAATTTTGTGTCTGCTAGGTCGAATCAAACGGCGTTATAATAATAATGTTCTGACCAGCCATATGATGTCCGTTGTCTTCACTTTTTACATCAATGTGCGGTTGTCAGTTCAGATAGAAATAGTACGAATAAGTAGTTCAACGAATCGAGAGCTGTTTTTGATTTGTATCTTTTTTTCAATTTTTTCCTGCGAATGCACGACATGACGCGCGGCGTAGGACACACAAGTGAATAGTATGACGATGTAAGTAAGTACGCCTGTTGGAATTGAGACGGTTTGCTACGTGTACAACTATTTCGGCCGGTTTGGACGGTTTCACCCATTTCTGCCGCTTTCCCTTGCGGTTCGGCCGTTATCCCTCCATTTATGGTTACCGATCGGCGGGGTTGATTCGTTAGTTTAGTGCTTGGTTTTGAAGGGCCGGGGGGCCCTCCCCCCTGGCCTGAGTTTTTTTGCGTGGAGATATAAGGTGCAGCGCGTATCAACAAGGGATGGGGGCGTCAAAGTTAGTTCCCGCGCGGTATAGCTCGTGCAGTCTTCTATGCCGAGAGGAACGGGTAGTGAGAACCATATGAGCTCCTCGTGTCCAACAAGGTTGACGGCTACTCACACCTCGCAGGGGCCGAATGAAATAGAACGGTAAAGGAAAGAACCACGAAGCTCGTATCTAACGGTACGAACGGAACTTTTGCAAGACCGGTTCCCTTCGTAGAAAGGTACTGAGTCCAAATATCAGAGGCAGACAGAACGAACAGTTAGGTCAATGATTGAGAAGAGGGAAGCCCTCCCTTGGGGAACGGGAGGGACCGAGAGGGATTGACCGTGATGTATAGCTTGTAACATTGACATCAATGAATGCATCAATGCTATAATCTATTCACTAGGACGAGTGATTGATCCCTTAGATTTAATTCGCGATGGTCCAGTGCGCATGCAGTGCCGACACGTCCATCTGCGCCGGCCTGGACGACAGTCAAACTATACCTCAACTTCTCTGCTCCAACACGGCAAACAATGTCACTCACCTCCTCCCCTCTGCCGTCATTGCGACGGATATCTCTGACCTCCCTCAATCTTTGAACCTCTGGGACAGCTCCATGACCTGCAAGATCACTGCCATGACCAAGCGCTCCATAGCGCTATAGACCTCCCACAACTCCCTCCACGACCACTCCCTCCTCCTTGCCTCCATCCCGGCGAGATACGGGGACCTGGACATCAGCCACCCCCGGTCGGTGGCCATCCCCACCTTCATCCTCCGCACGAAGCGCTACCTCCAGTATGCCCTGGATGGGGTCTGGATCGGGTGCACCTGCCCAATTGTCCCCCTCCCCGACTGTATTGTCTCCCTCTACTCTGACTGGACCATCTCTGATGCCCATACCTTCACCATTTTCTGACGATTCCTCCCCGACTTCTCCTCTATCTGTGTCAGAGATGCCGACGACAAAGCCGCCCACGACACAGCTTTCGTCCACTCCACCTTGCTCACCACCTGCCACGAACGGATCACAGCATCCATCGGCGAGCGCTCCCGACACCTCCTGACTTTCGAAAATGAGCCACAATCTCCCTGGGTTTGCTCAATTAGCATACATTTGTAATCGTTGCCTCTCCTACACCACCCTGTTGAACCTACCCAGGCTCTTCCCTGCCCATCGACGCAAGAAGGAGGAATTTGAGGTGATGCTCAAGCGCAAGCTTCGCCTTGAGCTTTGGCCGAAGGGTGAGGCCCCTCTATGCTACTGTGGTCGCCACATGGACCAGTTCGGGGACCATTGCATGTCTTGCAAGTGCCATTGTAAGACATAAATCCGTAGTTAGCACTTTTGAAAACCAGCACTTTTCATTATCTCCAGCACTTTTCTATTCTCAGAACTTTTGAAACAGGCCCAAGGGCTTATGTTTGATTGAAAAATGCTGCCACCATAGCACTTTTCATTACAAATATTTCAACTTTTTTTCTCTCAACTAAAATAACCTAATTTTTCCCTGATTACCACAATCCCATTCCCTCCTAATGCGTCTGTCCACACTTCATTTGGTGCACGAATGTAAAGAGAATCTCTTCGAATGTTCTTTGAGTTTCGATGACCTCTGAGATTCCATCGATTCAATAACCGGCTTCGCATGCGTCATGTTCCATGATTTATATTCATTCGTGTTGTGTCGTGTGTGACCATACTGTATCTCAATATGTATCCTTGATTGATATTCGATTTGGCGATTCAAAACCCGCTAATGAACTCAAGCTCCCAAGTTAGATACCTAGCTATGAGGGAATACGTGAAATCAGATACGAGCGGTGCACAATACAAAAATGTGAATGCGGTCATTGAATCTCGTGAATCTTTGAGGTCATCGATACTCGAAGATCAATCGGAGAAGATCTATTTTACTGTCGTGCAGGTACCTACCTACATACCGCGTGCACACCGAACACTGCGTCACAAGTTTTTCAATCCGAGTACTTTTCAATCATAGCACTTTTCAATCACAGCACTTGTGAAAATGGAACAACAATTACAGTGCCGTCGTACTTAGGTAGAATTGCATGTGTGTGTCATTACAACACATATATAATTACACTCGTGAGCTGTTCCACTGCTTACGGCGGGATTTGATTCTTACGTAGACTAGTACTATAATTGTACGTACAGCTATTAGTACAACACACATACTATGGTAATGACATTCAAGAGATGAGACACACAATGTAATTATGTGTGGCAGCACTGTAGCAATGATGAAATTAATAGCAAACGCGTAGGTTTTCATATTTCCTCAAAACAAGGAAAAATAATGAAAAGTGCTGAGATTGAAAAGTGCTGGATACTCAGCACTTTTCATTTTATTGAAAAGTGCTGGGGTTGAAAAGCGCTAACAAGTGCTGGGTTCAAAAGTGCTAACTATGGCGTTATGAGATCATGCCACGTGTACGTTTGATTGTGTCATTGTTGTGTTGCAAGCCTCTTCTAATCAAATGTACTTCCTCTCTTGTCAGATTGCAAAGGGTTATCGGGGCATGATATTATTAAAGATAAACCCCAATGGAGGGTGATTGAAATCCTTGATGATTTCGGTGCTCACCTCTCCAGCCTGGAGGCATTGAGGTACATGTACGAGCACAACGACTTGTTCCACATCAACCAATCGTAGGACAAATGCGTTGCCAAGAGTGACAAGTCTGTGCAGAAAGTTACTCTCGATTGGATTCGGGCTGACAAGAATCGTTGCGGTAATATACTGGATGAGTGGAATCTGATCCATTGTGGTTTGGCAGCCGTGCGTCATACCGCCGCTATAACCCCGGTATTTGGATAGACTCGTTTATAGCTGTCAACCTGTACCCACACCATATGCTCGAATTCAAGGATTGGTGCAAGGAGATCGAGCATTCCTTGATGGCCTCTGAATCATTTGACCTCGTTGCTCAGAGCGACAACAACTTTGATGAGTACACGTTGATGCCAGACCTGTGGAAGGAAATGACACCAGAGCACAAGAAGCTGACGGTGTCAATTGTGAATAAGCATAGTGACGATGCCCGGAACACTGATTGTTGCGAAGAATTTATTGAGGTAGTTTGGATAAAATTTCTGTGCTGCAGGTATGGTCTTACATTTATCCGGTTCCTCATTGCATCAGCCTCTCACGAGTCAAAACATCCACCAGCCTGCCATTTTTTGGCACTTGCAAACCCGTCTCATCTTGACAAAGGTATGGAAGATGTCACTGCGGAGAAGGATGCAGCAGGAGAGGTCGCCATTGAAGCAGCAAAGTCTGAGGTCCGCTCGGCAAATAATGGGCTCATCATATTTCAGATGAAACCCGATGACAGAGAGGCCAGAAGCTATTCGAGCACACGACTGTCCATTGCCAAAGGATGTATGCCTCGAAGCCCAAGATGCACATGATCAATCCTGCGTTGGCATGCTCCCTGAGGACTAATTCGCAGATGGCATTTATGGACATTGATTACGATAAGAAGGCGCAGGGTGCAATGATGGCTGATATAAACGAGAGCATTGTTCCAAGCGTCAAGGCTTCCAAGGTGCGCCTTGACAATCTTGGTTACATCAAGGCACGCAGTGCACTCATCTACGCCAAAGAGCACACGGATAGAATCGATCAGAAACTGAGGCTGACTGAGTCACTTGGATACATTCAAGAAAAGCAGAAACAAAGGAGGAATTGAAGAAGAATGAAGAGATGCAACAGATGAATGAACTCTTGCCCAATGCTGTTGATTTATTCTCTGCCAGGAAAACAAAGAAATGGAAATTCACGAAAGATTGTATCAAGGCAATAATGCACTGTGTATTCAATGTTGATCCTGAAAAGAATGCAAGGAAGGGGCAGCTTCTGGAACAGCTGGAGAAGCTTCATGCTGAGCGGCCAACCTTGATCCAGAGTGTTGCCCAGTCAATGGCAACCGATGCTGTCACCCAAGCATTGCTGTCATCCTCGGATCAAATGCCGACATTGCCTCCTCCATCTGCTGCTGCCACTACAGCTGCGCCTACCTCTCCGTCTGCTTGTACTGGTGCTCCAGACACTCCAGCATATGCATCTGCTGCATTTGAAAGCCTAGTGCATTGGCTTTACATTATGAGGTATTGCTATGTCATTCAAACAATGGAGCCGTCCCGATCGTCACTTGATCTTGCATTTCTTGTTCTCCGTGTGTTGGAAGACATTTCTAATGATGGAGGGGGAAGGCAGAAGGCAGTGATGATAATTGCTCTAACCTTCTATACCGTGCCTTGAGGGATGCTGGGTGGACGAAGAGGGATGCAGAGTTTGTCTTTGACGTGAGTGATAAGGTGTTGGACATGCTCAAGGGCGACCACCTGACGAGAACAAACTTGACCGAGCACCATTAACTTTTCAATTGTTGAAGGGTAACAAACTATTTGTTTAAACAGTTCAAATAATACAAAGATAGAACAGGGATTGACATGTTGCTTTACATTCATTTAACATCAAAAACCCACCTGAGACTGATCTGTGGTCATAAGTCAGTTACCTTGGAAGACTAAGTAGAATTCTCAGAGGAGTGCATTTAAGATTTTCTGGAAACAATTCAATTTATATGTAAACTCATAGGTCACTACTAACCTGTGATGACTGCTGATTAAACATTG
>JALLPA010001638.1:0-10443 GCA_036939895.1 Thalassiosira exigua | reverse complement strand
GGCCTACAGTAGCTACAAGCTTCGTATGTACGTACCAAGAGCGACCAAAACTCTGCCACAGTGTGCAGTTATTGGACAATCGGTTCAAAATTCTTCACTCGTAATCAATCTGAAGTCGCAAAGCGACATGAGATGAGGACAAAATGCTAGCATTGATTAAGCGATAATTTTGAGTACATCCGACGTAATACATGGTAGGAACTATCGCTGACTCTCACCATCCTCAGGTTGGCCACAAATCTTCTTGTGACGCGCCGCCACCGCGGTGGCTCTCTCCACGCGCACCCTCCCCGCCCACGCGCGCACGCACGACAGCATTGGGCATTGGCGGAGATTGGCGGAGGGGGCATTGGGGGATCGGCGTCGGCCGGGCAGGTCCAGCGAGGTCAGCGAAAGTTCGGAGCCAGGCGCGCGGCGGAAGAAGCAATTCGAAGAGATTCGAAGTTTTAGATCGTCCAATCCGCAAGCTTACAAAGAGTCGCCATAATAATAATACATAACCCCTAGGCATTCATAAGCGACAGCAACATCACCGCTGGGTCGGCGATATCATGCCGGAGGAGATAGGGTGAGTGGTCGAAACTCGTAACACTTATGACCTCGGACGCGCGTTGGTTCACAGTCTTCTCGAACGACGCCCGCCCTACAGAGACTTCTACGTCCACCTGGTGGACGACGGCACCGTCTCTCGGGAACTCACGTCCTCCACGAAGCTATTTACCTCGAAGAATGTCCCCACCGTCATTCACTTCTACGACGGGGGATGAGGCGGGTGCCGCCCCTGCGCGGCGGTGAGTTTTATTAGTTGCCCCCCTCCACCTACTTCGCCGAGACCTTCCTAACCAGCCGTTCGGGAAACGGCCTCCTCATATCTTTTACGCACAGCAAATGGAGAAATGGGCGCGACTTTACAAGTCTCAAGT
Organism: Thalassiosira exigua; assembly: GCA_036939895.1. Lineage (NCBI taxonomy): Eukaryota > Bacillariophyta > Thalassiosirophyceae > Thalassiosirales > Thalassiosiraceae > Thalassiosira > Thalassiosira exigua. The sequence continues at coordinate 9,520 of JALLPA010001638.1, read as the reverse complement.
TCAATTTCTCATGGTCTGCGTCGATAGCAAAGGGGTGGCGATCCAGTTCGGGAAAATGTTCGACATCAAGTGCGCGGTAAATGGCTGGATTCCTTCGAGGGGGTACATGCCTCGGGGGTGAGAACACGTTTGAAGTAATCCTCTATTCTGCGCGAGCGTTTCCCTCATTTACATGCCTCTTACTTTCTGCGAATTCTTCACACGAAGTTACGGCCAGCTAGGATGTTCAGGATTCATCATAAGTGATACAAATGGTTGCTTCGTGAGCCGCAAGACACAGGCCTACCTCCAGTACGGCGAGGATGCATTTGACCACGTGGAGAACCTTCTACGCAAGACATTTTCCATCGAGCCCAATGCTTCCTCATCCCATAGCGCAGGCGGAGAAGGCGATGTCCTCAGACCGGGGTGGTCCATCCCGTCAGTCGGTATACCCACCATGGACAAGGAGCACGAAGAGTGCGAGGAGGCATTGTCCCGTTTGTTACTCTCCCCCACAGTTCAAACTCTGACTCACGTCATGGAGGTGCTCACCGAACATTTCTCACACGAGGAGATGTTGATGCGATCATCCGGCTTCGGAAAGCCCGAAGCGCCATTCTCCCCGTACGCCGGCCACGTCAAGGACCACGAGCGCATCCTCGACATCGGGTACGTGGAGCTGGCTAAGTACCAAGAACCAAACTCGTCGTTCCTGGCCGTCAACTGCTCCGAGACGAACCTCACCGAGCCACACCAGTCGTTTCTGAACATGACCTGCTCCGCGACCCAAGATTCGGGTGGGAAGGTTTCCTCGACCTGACGCACGCAGTCGGCGGATTATGTCATCGTTATTGACAAGTCCGTCGCCGAGAATGTCGTGCGGGAGTTTCGATTGCACGCGACGAGATTCGACCTGCTGTACAGCGGTCGCCTACGCGATGATGGCAAATAATAGCTTGTTCGATTACATTTCAACTGCTGTGAGAAGGTAACCTCGCAAGTCAGAATGATAATCCACCATGTGGCACACTCCTCTGCAAGGAGTGCGATAACAATGGGTTTGAGATTGGCTTGCGTTGTCTTGACGCATTAGATGGAGCTCTGATTGAATACGATACATTTAGATCGGTTTGCAAGGACACTTATCCAAAAGGCAGAATGACAATCCAATATGGGTTTCATTGGATTTGAGATGGCTTTACGGTGGCCTTCATACCAGGGTTTGAGGGGTTGTTCTCCATAAATAATGGGTAAAAGACCTCATTGTTTTATTCTAGTGCTTTTATTGTCATATACTTTTGTAGGTCGAGCAAGGTTTTTGCTTTCACTATGTAGATATGTCTGTGCACATATAACCTATGAATTATTACTCTGTACTCTCTAGAGATGCTTGAGTTGAAAAATTGGTAAGACGACTACGGACGGCATATGGAACAGACCACTCCGCTTGCTTGTGAGGGAATGAAAAGGTGAAAGGCACGCTGCTCGGGTCCAGGCCAGGGCACAACTGGGGAGCACGATGCTTCTTGTGGTGAACCAGCTTGAGCTAGTCTGACATGTGTTGACATTGACCCTGTTTGTGTAATCAGGGTGTTTGTACACGTTAACCATCATTACCCTTCAACAAACCCTTATTTACGCTGTCGGGAAGCGTTTTCGGCTCACGCTCCCATTATCCCCATTAAAATATATTATACCCACAATTGTACCATTAAATTTGTCTGCTTCTGATCTTAAATTTGATATCCTGGGAGCTATCTATCTCCAACATTAGACCCAAAACCAACCTACTCACAAGTATTAGTGGAGCTGCTTCCCTGCAGTAATTCGCTGCCCCCCCCTCCCCCTGATCCCCCCCATGCCGCCGACCATTCCTGTTGAAGGGCAACGGGTGGAGACAAATCAAGCCAATACGAAGCTCGGCGAGCAAATGCCACTTCGAGTGTGACGTTACTCGTTTGATGCGGCACGAGAGCCGATCACAAGAAACTAAAACATGAGCGAAAATCACGGCATCCTCTACACATACGCCTCAAGTATGTATATCGAATAATATATCGCGGAACCTTGCCGACAGAGGACCTACAAGCCACACGTTTGAGAACATTGGTATCTTCTGCATTTTGGAGCAATTAAACAAGCGCCTAAGGCTGCCTGAAAAGCCAGCCAAATCCATGGTAAATCAAGTAAGTAATTTTCCTTCACCAGGCCAGTATAGGGCCAACTATGAAGCCATGTAGTGAGCCAATAGGGCTCATATTTTTTTCACTAGTCAGTCAATCAAACTTCATATGCTGGCCATTGCTGGATTTCCAATCTACAAGTAGCAGGCTGAAAGCATGGGATTGGAGTGTCATCTTTACTAAATAAAAATTAGTGTTTATCTGCTGAGGAGACGGATCCTACAGGCCGATGGAGAAAGATTTTAGGAAGCAGGGGAAGGGATGGAAGGGACCCAAGGCCACGGTCAAGGGATACGAGAGCTCTATCCCAGAGCTCAAGCAGCCCACCTTCAAGTGCGGGAAGGCTGAGCACGGAGCCAAGTTCGAAAGGTCTCGAGAGGAGCTCGTATTCGACTGCCAGCATCATCTTGGGTCCAGGGGCAAAGATGTCCACAAGACGGTCCCCAACTTGGAGGATCCAGACTTGGAAGTGCCCGACACATAGGACACCGCCATCATGATGGCCGTGGGCAACCTATAATCGGGCGTAAAGCACAAAATCTGGTACGCGAAATGGAAGCAAAAGTCCAACAAGCTGCACGAGTAAACAGAGGCGCAGGACGCCGCCTTTGAAGTCGCCTACTAGCTATGTTCCTCAGAGCTGATTACAAGGCATGAGGAGGAGAGTGGCTACCCCAAGATCAAGGAAAAGCAGACTTAGTGGCCCTGCTCAACCTGATCCGGCAAGTATGCTCAGGGACGAGCGGGTTGGGGCACCCGCCGTGGAGCATTCTGGAGGCGAGTAACACGTGTTGCTTCTCCATCAGAGCGCCGACAAGACGAATAACCAGTACCTCAAGTGAGAGTTCAAGGCCTTCGGTTCTTCTAGATGAGCCTCGTTAAGGAGGCGCTCAAAGAAGAGGGGATTGTACTGAACACGGCAAACAGGCCGGCCGAGCCTCACTAGAGAACTTGCGACCTCCGCGAGCTAACGAAGGCGATGTCTGTGGCAAAGGAGAGGTACCTCTCCCTCCTCTTCGTCATGAACACAAACACGATCAGGTACCAGGACATGCGAAAGGATTTCAAGAAGGGGTGCGCCGTAGATGACAACACACACACAATCGAAGACATAAGTATCAGCCTAAACAAAGTCTGTAACTTGTACATACGAGTGCAATACAAAGTTGAAGTGTTACTTGTGGACCCTGAAGTCCAACCTCTCGTTGATGTCCTACTGGGAATCAACGTCAATGTTTTGGCCGCAAAAGAACACGTTGGGGAGAGTGATTGCACTATTAGGACGATTAAGGAAAGGTGTTGATGATACATCAATGACCAGCTGGTCTTCAAGCTAGTCTCCCATCGAGTCATCCCGGAAATAGTGTCATTCATGACGTTGTGGCTGAATGCCTTCCCTGTCAAGAGCGGCATCTCTGCTGAGTACTTGCCAGAGAAATTATCTCAGGTACAAATATAGATTGTTACAAGCACTGCAAGATCATGAGCGTATGCGGATATAGACGAAGAACCAACACAGTTAAATAGCATGAAATTGCATACGAGAGAATGTATCACATTGGGGCCTACAGGAAACATGCAGGGGACCTACAAATTCATTGACGTCAACATGGGGAAGCTAGTGCACACGAGAAGCTTGACCGAACTACCCATGCCCGATAGTGTGATCAATAAAGTGGAATAGTTTGCCACTCACCAGCATGCTAATGGAGGATTCAGAATCACCAATGAAAAAAATGAGGATTTAGGATTTGGCGGCGACGATCAACCTGCCGCGAAATAAACAGAAAACAAAGATGACGCAGCACCAGTTAACTTCCCAGGAATGGCACTTGATTGCTCCGCTTCTCATCCTTGGCATCCTCCCCTCCGTCAACTCTCGATTTTCTAATCGCATTGCCCTATCTCCCATCCCCACCGCCAATATCTGTGTCCCGCAAAATAAGTACTGTGGGAGTTCAAGAGCAACGATCAACCACCACAGGTGCCCTTTCATCTCGATCTGGTCACTGTTTTCTTTGTTGGAGAGGAAAAGATGACGTTGGACACGTCCGCCCACCTGAAATGTTAGGTAAGTACATCGACAACTTCCTGAGGAGACCTTTTTCAAGCTGAACATCCTGTCGTCCAATGGCTTTTACGAGGTGACACGGGAGGAAGTATGTGGAGCACCACTGCATTCAGTGCCAAGGATATTCCAGCTTTGGGAAGTTAAACAGGTCACAAGGATTGTGTGCACCAATGTCTATCAAGCACGATACAATGACGACCACGATCCTCACTGTCCTTGCTGTAATTATGCCATTGGGACAAGCACACACGTGCTAAATTTCTGCGAGACAGGGAGGGTGGCAGCATTACAACGACCGATCGATTGAGTTGACACCTGGCTGCACGAAGTGGGAACAGAATTGTTGCTGTGCCATTGACTGGTAGCTTATGCACGGGGGTGATGGCATCACCGCATGTCTCACATTGCTATCGCAGGAGGCAGGGGGGACACCAAGATGGGCCGATTTTAGGACAAGATCAGATGGAGACGATTCATGAATTGATTATCTTGAGAGAGATACTGTCAATTCACGAGGACTACGTGGACGCTGGGGGGTACTCTCTGACTCTGAAGGATTGGGCACATGGTCTGGTGACCAAGTTACTCAAGACCACACATTAACAATGGCTCTATCGCAACATTCGAGTGTACGTCACTGTGGCTGGGATGGTGACGAAGACAGCTTGCAAGGAGGAAATACAAAAAAATATCGATGATCAACTAGATTTGGACGGGGAAGACTTAGACAAACAAGACAATTTTTTTATTGGAAATCAATATGGAAGACATGGAGACCTCCTAAGGTGAGGGACAACACTTTTGGCTTCGTCAAATTGAGGCAGCACAGAGAGATTGTGCGTTGAGGGATGAAGCACAGGAACAGCACCGAGCGGCGCAGAAACAAAGGAGACAGCAGGCATAATAGAATTTTCTCACAAGAAATCTCCTGTTATGCAGGAGGGCTTTCAATAGCCTGTCACTACCCGGGAGCAATCCGCTGGAAGGAACAGCATCTCTCTCATGTTGACCTGGCTGCCACGCAGTTCAGGCCTTTCACATTTGGTGTATGAACTTCTTGGATGGTTAAAATCCAGGTAGAACATGCAAATACCTAAGTCTCTAAGTTGCTATGCTAAACATAGGCACAGGATCAATTCCCCATCCCCTATCCTTTGGTGTGGGCTAGGCAACAATGATACTCATGCATTCAAGACCATCACCATCTCTCAGCACATACCTCTTGTGTTATGCAAGGTACAGCTTCTACGTACATTTTTTACGTTTGTTAATTTAGACGTCGCCCAAAGGAATTTCCTTTTAGCTTTGTGCAACCAACAAAGGTACACGTTTTCAGACACTTTTGCATGCTTTTCTTCATAAAAGAAACTGTAGAAATTACCAACAAACACCAAATTCATTGTTGTTTTAGGTTCCGAACTGCAATCAAAGAACGCTGCTGATAAATATGCAATACCTTTCTGGGTCAGTCAGAGTGGCACCCCCTCGCATGTGCGTGCAAAATAAAAACAAATAACTATTCGGCCCACGATCAATGATGTCACTGAACGATTGCGCGATGTTGCTTCCTCAACAACGCGACCTCGAATCGAGCCTCAACATCAACCTGCCTATCTTGTGTTGCAACGCGTTGGTCGTCTCGATTCTTGATCTTCGCGTCGTCTTTGACTTCTTTAATTCGCGTCTCTTTCATATTTCCTCCCTTGCTATCTCTGGACAAGGTCTCAATTTTTGAATTCGAAACCACGAAGGGGGCCCCGTGCGCGTTTTGCCATCGTTGTCTCGAAGAAGGGGGGTCGTCGTTTCTTTTCATCTTCATTCTTGTCCGTCTGCGTGCGTTTGTCCTCGAGCGAGTTCGTCATGGGCGCTTTTGCGTCGACGTGCGGTCCAGCTTGGCCGGTGTCATGACGTCACGGCAAAGGAACGAGAATGGCAAACAACGAAAAACCTTTTGGTCGATAGGATTTTTTTGCCATTTCTACATTGGACTTTTTTGCGCGTGCAGATGCACGTACTACAGGAGGGGCACTTAGACTGACCCTGAAAGGTACATTCTCTAATAAATGTTTGTGAAAAACAAAAAGAACGACATACAATCCCCAAAGTAAACCTTTTTGCCGTTGGTCAGGAATAATGTTTGGTTTCAATGCTGTACATGATGTGCAGGAGATACGTATAACTCCTTGGTACTGGTCGACCACACGACGCCAACAATGCATGGTGCAATGATTGTGCGTGTGATAAATCGATTTTATTTATGTTTTGCCCACGCCCACACACGCACCACACATCATGACGAAGACAACCACACTCCTTGGCAATCCTCAGCACGTCCCACCCCATGTTCCTGCCGTTGCCCATCAAACCAAAGCCTACAGCATGTAGCTCTTGTTGCTAGCTGCAACAGACGGCTCCTATTGCTGCTGGTATTTCCTTCTCAGGCACTGACAGGCTGGTTGTCGTCCGGTCCAGAGTATTGGCGGCGTCAAAGGCAGAGTTGACTAGAATCGATCCTTGCCGGCTACAAAAGCAGATTTCCTGCCGTCTTCTTCCATGTTGGGGTCAGTCTATCATTAATTGTACCAAAGCATCGGTGTAGCGATGCCACATGAAAGCAATATAGTTGAGTCTCTTTTTTATTATTGTTTTAGTTCTAAAACATTGATTCCCTGGCCTTTCCCTTCGTTCGGATTGATGGTGGTGGGGGGGGCAAAGCTACCAAAGGGGAAAATCGGGCGAGAAGAAGACGGGGACATGTTGAGGGGGGACAGCGAAGACACACAAGGTAAGTATAAACAAGGTAAATTATTTGCTTTCGTTTTTTTTAAACCGAATAAACAACATATAAATCCTCTTTTTATTTCAACGAACAGGGGAATAGAGGAATCGGGAAGCCTGAGGAAGGGGGTCGTTTGAGCAGAAAGTGACGAGAAAAATAAGTCTTTTTATATGTTGCCGTTTTTTATGAAATTATTTTAATATTTGTTAATCTTTCTTCAAGTTATCACTCAAACCAAACAAAGAGGCAAGCCGTCAGTTTGGTGGCCCGTGGGAAGTATCGTGGCCTGGTAATGGGAGGAGGTGGTGGACTCGAGCAGTGTTGGACAGTGCCCCGTCGAACCAAACCCCATTGCCCCTCCATTGTCAGAATCAGGCTCCTGGCTTCCACCAGGACAATGCGCCTCAACTGACCTCATGGTGGGAAGGAGGAAGTGGGGGTGTGAAGCCAGAGACGTGAATACTATTGATGTGGAACCCGCTGAAAAGATTCTACGTGGCAAAGAATGATCAACCTGGCAAAAAATTTTCAGGTTGATCTGTTTCTTCCTATTGCAGTAAATGCAGTGATTTAGCACTGGGATATTGACACAAATGGCGTATTGTTCACATTTGTCAATGAATCCTGCTGCACGGTCCTTATCTCACCAAAAAGATACCCTCAATTATCTTATTTTAATCATTAATACCTGAGCCATTACACAGCTGCCAATCTTGTTATTTCAATCTACAGTTTTCCGCTTTTCGTCATCCGACCTTCAATCAGTCAACTGATGGTCCACAGCATCAAACAACTTTGTACGCTGAAACTCTCTACTTTTATGGCAAAACCTGGAAATATATCGTGCGTCATAAGTGCGAGCAGCAGCGCTGAAGATACCCCCAGGTCAGAACCTTGAAGTTCGCTCAGAGTATGATCACATCATGGGCAGGTTAAATGTCAACTGTTATGATAAGTGCAATTAGGAAGATGAGGAAGGAAGGGCGAGGCGGGGGAAGAGGAGGAGGGCGAAGAAGGGCAACAGAAGAAGGAGAAGAGGCGAGGGGAGAATGGGGGGCAGGCGAAGAGAAGGAGGAGGGGAGAGGGGCGAGGAGTGGAAGGAAGGTTCACTTGAGGGGCAGGAGTTGGGGAGACAAGTCTGTTGTCGCCGTTGTGGTGGTATTGGACTTGCAACCCGCCACATGGACCTATCATCTGACAGTCGTTGGCACTCATACGCTCGGATTAAAATTTCTACGTAGGAATAGTATGACCAAAAAATAATTATATCATCGTCACCTTGACAGAAAATTAGAATTTTCGATTTACTTGCTGAAGCAAACACAAAAACAAAAGAACTGCTGAGAGGGGTATACGAATCTGGTCCGGTGTTCGCCAATTTTTGTTCCTACTTTCTCAGAAGGGACTGAAATTGATTTCCCGCCAAGTTGAGGGCATTTGTTAATCTTGCTAAACTTCGTAGCTACTTTATTCTTCCCAAGCATATTTGGCCAAGCACGAGGTTTGATGGGCTTGCAGTAGGGCTTCTGTAAGGTAGATATGGTACGTTTGTGTCTTTTCATCTCCATTTTGCAGCAACAATATGACAACAATTGTGTTACCTCCAGTGAGTGGGCAACTGTGGTAAATATGTTGTTCAATAATATAATCGAGAGAAATTGCAAACGTTTACAATAGTTCGAGAATGATGAGAATGAATTGAGAATCTATTGGATGAGAAGATGGAAAACTCTGGTGACGTGTAGTGTTTGCTATATTTTTAGTCTTGTATCGATACATGAGCATCAATGCTGATGCAATGCTGACGCATTGCTGACGTGTCACCTGTACTCGGGGAGTGCTAGTTGACGGAACAGTTAACCTACTGGAAAGTAGAAGCTGACCGGCTAAACATGTGCATGAGTGCTTTGCGCATCGTTCCCTGTGTGCTGGCAACACCCAGCACATTCTTAAGTTTCGCAGAGACAATGGGGTTTCAACAACTTTTTCTTTCTAATGACTGAATATGCTAGAGCTTACTGTGTCGTGGTATGCTGGAGTTAAATAACACCAAATTAGGCATGGTGTGCCCACAAAAGATCTCAAACTTGTCAGCATCTCCATTGTTGGGAGTAACCTTGCATTTAGGTTGCTTGTTGTGACCTGATAAAGGCGACCACAGTGTTGATCTCTGATGGAACATCAGATCAGGAGTAATTTTTGGTGAGCTTGATAGGCACTGTAGCCTCTAACACGTTCTTGATGCCGGTGTGGATCTTTGTGCTCTTGTTTTGCTTCCCCCGCACTTCCCATACGTCTTCCTGACTACCTAAATATAACGACGATGTACTTCTTTGTCCGACAAGTTTTGGTCCTCATCCCGGACATTATCACGGGCTCTTGGGCCATGGACTTCCCCGTCTTGAGCTGGGTCTTCTGGCCCTTGCTCTCTTCTTCATCATCATCTCCATTATTTGTAGGATAAATTAATACCTTAGTTGTTTAGAAGTCAGTTCCCATCTGGTA
>JALLPA010001637.1:0-10444 GCA_036939895.1 Thalassiosira exigua | reverse complement strand
GGGGGGGGGGGGGGGGGGGGGCTTAATATTTGGGAATTGGGAGAGGGTAGTGCAACTTTGTCCGGCAACGATGACGCTGAGGGACGTGCAATCGAGCACAGTTTTCTTGGAACCAGTTAAACCATTGAGAGATGGGTATCGTGACTTATGTAATATAGCATTGATGGACTTACATGCACCAGTACACATGTTTCGTATACTATATTGTTTGGTCAGTTTGATTAATATGGTGATGTTGATATGTGCACATAATGCCTTCAGATCTAACAAAAGCAATGATAGGATTTTGGGGATCAACATGAGTTGACTTGCTATTGTTGGATGGTCATTTGACTTTATTATTTTGCAGGTTTGGTGCGTTGTTTGTAGTTTGTTGTTTGTTGGAACAAGTTGCAACATAATTGGTTGGATTCCAAATTTGTGACTTTTTTTACTAAATGCCAATTCCTTGAGCCCATTCTCTTGTATTTCTGAATAGGTATCATGCTGATATTTTCTATTTCAAAGGGGTTGTTCCATGCAATAATATTGCTCGAAGCATCTTAACATCACATTAAACAATGTTTTGGTATCTTTCTCCCGGTTTTATCTTACAGATGAAAGGCTGATGTGCCACCAAATGTCATGTGTCATCATCTCTAGCATCAACTCTCTCTAGCTATCTTTGGACATATCACTCATGTCCCCCTTCACTCATGATCATGATACTACCCTCCGCTACCATTTCACGTACATTGGCTGCATTCATTGGTGCCAATTAAGGGCCCACATGTTGTCACAACAGTGATTGGAGGAAAGCTGCAGCTGCCACCACTTGTCGTGTTGCCTTCAGTGTCACTGTCATCAAACAGCAATTCTCATCGTGTTCATTTTAGTTATTTTTACTTTAGACATTCATGTTGTGCAAGCAGCAGCTATGCTGACAACAGTGGTGTACTGGCCCTTCAAAACAAACAAAATATACGAACATTACTCATTCCCCCATGGGAGACATTTCGTCACCATTAAGCAAACAAAATATATGAACATTTCTCTTTTTTCCAGGGGAGACATGTTGTCACGATGCTGCTCTACTAACTGACTTTGATTCTACATAAATGGGACAGAATAGCATACAGGAATAGAGGGTAGGAGACAAGTTGGGGTCAACACTCTCAACCAACGAGATAGTAGTAGGAACCAATGCCTTATAACTCAGTACAATTACCAGGTCACCCCCCCAAAAAATTGGATAACAGACATACTGCCAACTTTTTGTGCCTTGATCTGCCCTCGGCCTAGACTGGCCAAACTGTTTTAGGTTGCCATGTCCATATCATTCTGATGGCTATTTGAAAACACTCACAAATTGGAATGGAGATTCCCCTTGCAACCTGCTACTAGGAGTTATTAGGAAACACCAAGTTGATTCACATTCAATCATACATGATGGATCCTTTTTCAGTTACTGGTGACGATCTACCAGTGTTTACGGAGTACCTGAAGAAGCATCAATTCGAGGAGAGAAGGACCAACTTTGTTCTTAAATTAAAAATTAAATATCAAAACTACTCCATTTGCCCTACTGATAGATAATCTTTTTGCACCAAGAGACGGTTGCAATTAAAATGGAATTGGAATGCTAAAAGAATGCCACTCCCAATCGTCTTTCATTGTCTATATCAGATTTTTCTTTTGGTCATTGTCCAGATAGTGTCTAATGTGATATGCTTGACAAGATGGCGACCAACACCTTATCGGGAACTTCTTTCTCAGGTGGTGTTACAGCGCAGCTCCAGTCTTTTTGTCTTCATTGTTTAGTGCAGCTGCTGTCAATGATACCAAAAGAATAAGTTAACAAACAACTTCAGGACCTCAAAGGGTTTGGTTTTTAACCCGAAACTTTATGAACCGCTCACGCTCACTTATGTATTAGGAGGAATGGGGCTCTGAAAAATGACATTCAGCTGATACTTTGAAAATTGGCACATATTGGGTTGGATCTCGTAATGGAAAAGGTGGAAACTATTCAGATGGTGGCAATGGGTTACAACTAAAATGAGTGAAGAGGTAGACAAGACCTAGGAGTGACAAGTTACCTTATCTTTGATACTCCGAACATTACTTACGAAAGACAATATTTAATTGTTTACTTTATGATAAATTTCGGATTGGAATTATATTATCTCCTGAAAGGGCTTATGCTCCTCATGGGCAGGCACGCTGTCGTGAGCAGAGCCTTCATGGTTGATTTTATGATAGAATTGGGGTTGGAATCATAATGGCAAGAATCCTTCATGAGTTTGCTTACTGCACAATACTTAACTAACAAAATGACCAAAAGGGTACGTTGAAACGGGCGTGATTTTGAATTTAGAGACAATTTTATTTGAACGAAGCATGCAGTGCTATTTCCTCAGCAACATTTCTTTCACTTTATCCTTTGTTTGTACCACCACAGAGCATTGTCATCTTTTATTTCCGCGAGCTGACCTTGAAGCCAAAGCAAATTAGAAAATAAAAATGATTATCTAAATATTTCAATGGAATGTAATGATCAATAATGACCAACCTTTGCTATTTAACACTTTAATTCATACATAAAGAACAGATGCATGAGTTGACCTTTTGTAGAGGCTGATACATCTCAAATATTCTCCTCTTACTCATCTATAATAAATACACAAACTACAATGGATATCACTAATTTTTATTGTAGTAGCAAGGCACAAGAGAACCTTTTTGTAGCTAAATCACACTCTACGTATGCCTCTCACTCCGTAGTTGAAAACTCGAAAAGTTAGTAATTTTGTTAGCGAAATTCCTGGTGACTTTTGGGTCTACTGTGCACCCCCAAGAGGTCCACGAAACATAAAGTCAAAACTGTCCCATCCGCTCTTGGTTGTGGAGATCATGTGACTTTTCCAGATATGCATTATTCAATGGGGGAAGATGTTGGACTCCAGACCCAAAAGGAGGGCATTGTATCATAGTATTGTTCTTCAGATGAAGGGACATATTTTTATTATAGGTAAATAGGTAGCCTAAACTGCCCGACACCTGCCACCTGTTGCACAAGATGTGATGAGCAACACGAGAGACGTGAGGCGATCACGATGGACCACAACTACATCAGCACCGGCGGGCACGACGGCGGCTACCGACTTTTGCCGCTAGATGGCAGAGGATGCCATCGACCAAAGGCTCTCCCAGGAGCCCTATTTCTTGGCTACCCGTTTGGTGGCAGTGACTCGCTTTCCATGCTAACTAAAGCAGCTCGTTTTGACGGCGCCGGGCCGACACTGTGTAAGTAGATAGATAAAACTAAATAAAGTCTAGAGTCAAAACCCCCAAGCTACGATACCGTGTACTAATAATGTTATTTAGGTTCTATTTGTGGCTTGGCGAAGGCTTAATTGCTTGCTAAACCCAACAGCTGCCATGGTCTATGGCAGTTGTAAAATTGTTTCCAATTTCGCGAGTGCCATTTTCTTTTGAGAGGGGTTGAGGTGCAGAACAAAACGACACACAAATCACTCGGGAGGAATCTTTACGGACCTTTCGTAGAAGCAATTCCTCGCTCGCCGCTTTCATGGTGCCTTTACTGGCGCCATGATGGCCGCCAAAGTAGTGATGGGAAGTGGACGTGACATGGTTCGTTTATGTGTGTGTGTGTGTGTGTGTGTGTGTGTGTGTGTGTGTGTGGGGGGGGGGGGGTAAGGTCCGTACCTAGCTACCTACATAGGTATCCTACGGTTAAAACTTGAGCCAGCGAAAAAATGTCCCAAAATCACGCACGCAATGCGGCAAGAGAAGATATTTTGTACTGATTCCTACAATGTAGGGCTAGTGAGAGGAGAATCCCAGCTAGAAAAAAAACTTCTCACAAACACAAAACCTTTATTTCATATTTTTCATAGCCAGATGGGAACGTGAGGTCCATATTTACAGGGAAACCAGAAATTTACGCTCCAATTATTTGGAAGATAAAAATGATCATTTTCCAAAATGAAACCCAGAATAGTTTTGGATCCTTTCAGATTTTGCTCAGAAACACCGGAGCTCAGACTTCTGTGATAGCAACCAATATCCATGCATCAGCTCTGAAGGTCATTGCATCATCTACAAGAAGCAAAGCCTACCCACCCCTCCTAGAACCACATACTCTATCTGAATGATTGGTGTTGTGATCGTCGGCGATGGGTGGGGCGGGGCCACTTTTGTTGGCATTTTTGGATGAAACGAAAATGGGGAAATAGGATGAACGAAGCTTGAAAACGGTGCATTTGAATTTTGGTTCGAAATTTGGCGCGCGCCATCCGCCAGAACGAGAACACAACACGCAACAACGCGCGGCGCGGCCCAAACCGACGCCGCCGCGCCGCGGCCCACCGCCCGGCGGCCGGCCAAAGCCCCGCCAGCCAAAGCCAGCCCAGCCAAGCAAAGCATCCAACTCCAACTAACGACGATCAAACCAAAAAGCGTTGCGAGCGAACCGAACAAACCAAGCAAGCAAAGAAGGCGCCGCAATTTCCCGGGAAGCAGAAGGAGAGAGCGGAGGCGAAGGTGAGCGAGGGTCTAGGTAGGGGTCGGCTCGCGTTCGTCGACGGCGTAGGCCGGCGTAGGTCGTAGGTAGGTTCCGCCTCGCCCTCGCCTCCGCCTCCGGCGTCGATAGATAGATGGCGTCTCGACTCTTGGAGGCAGGGAAAGTCCGTTCCTGGGGTCGCCGACGGCCCGTGAAATCGCAAGTTTCGTTCGCTCAATTTCATTTCGTTGCCACGACATCCTCGACCCCAACGGCTGCAAGTGCAATCGCGTGCCCGGCGAAGACAACGACGACGATGGCGAGCCGTCGCAGACGAAGTCGTTGCACCCGCCCCGGTGCGAGGTCGAGGTCTCTCGGCCGGTAGTAGTACTTAGCGGCGAGCGCACCCGACTCCGCCAGCGAGGGCATTTTTCCATCTTCCGCGCCCCGTGGACGCGTTCGCCCCAGCGACGATGCGCGGCTCCCACTCCCGCGAGAGCTGCGCGGCTCCACCTCGACCTCGGCCGCGCCCCGCCAATGACGGACGCGGTCAGTAGCCGTTTTCACTTCCGAACTACCAATGCCAAGCATGTCAATATCGACGGCGAAGCCGCCTATCGCGATGAACGACGTCGAGATCCATCCGTCGTCCCGTCCGATTCCACCGTCTCGGCCCGACACCAACAAGGATAAGTCGCCCGTGCCCGCGAGGAGCTCGTCGGCGGCGACCAACGAGATCTCCCCCGCCCCCGCTCCCCGGCACGAGAAATCCAGACCGGCGCGCGGCCGGCTTCCGACCCCGTCCGCGAGCGCCGAGAAGGCCGACGGCGCGACGATCTCCCCCATCCCGACGCCCCGGGACGAGGCCCGGCCGATCCGCGCAGCTTCCCGGGGAGGGCTCCTGACCTCGTGGCTCATCCCGCCGTCCGACGAGAGGATGGCGCCCGCGAGCGAGGGGAGGATCAAGGCGGCGCCGGTGTGCCGGGACGCGGCCCTGAAGAAGGACGCGTCCGGTTTCGTCGAATTGCAGAGCGTTTGCTTTCCTGAGGAGGAGGCGGCGAGGTGCGCCGAGAAGGCGCCGTCGGTGGGCGCGCGAGCCTGCGGCGATCGTGATGTGGAAGAGACGCCCCTGACCATCGAGCAGTGCGACTCCGGACGTTCACGGAATGGTCTTGCTGAGCCTCCGGCATCGAAAGCGCCTTCGTTTAGTGTGACAGAAGGCACAGTGGTTGCATCTTCGACTCCGACCGTGGTCACTGCCGCTTCTTTGGCGACCACGAAAGATCCTCCTTTGCAAGTGGTCAGAACGGACTTCGTCGAGGGCTGCGTGTCGGAATCGGCAGCAAGCAAGGCTTCGACGCACACCATCGATCATGCAACTGAACCTTCGGCCGTCTCTGACGCATTCACCAACAACCTCGTCCGGAGCAACTCCTCCCGCCAAGGCCGATCCCTCCAGCGATGGCTCGTCCACTCTTCCACGGACGAGCTGGTGCGACAGGTCGCGGGCACCGTCCCGATCGCGTCCGACGGTCGCATCGTGCTGGTCTCGGCCTCGCGCAAGGCCGAGTGGATCTTGCCCAAGGGCGGATGGGACGCCGACGAGACCCGGGAAGAGTGCGCCGCGAGGGAGACGTTCGAGGAGGCGGGGTTGCTGGGACGGCTGGGCGGACGTCTGGACCCGGTGGACTACGAGGCGAAGAAGGCGCGCAAGCGGAGGTCGAGCGCGTCCGCGAGCGGGAGCGACGGAGAGAGCCATCGCGGCGGGGGAGGCCGCGTCGGAGACGGCCGCGAGCGGTCCGAGACGAACGGAGACGAGGCGATGCGTCGTCCTCCTTTCAAGCGTCTCAAGACGGAGACCTCGGCTTCGACGTCGTCGGCTTTCCCCGACGTCAAATCCTCGACCGACATGGCCGGACCTTCTGAGTCCGGCCGCGACAGCCCAGCGACCGCTGCATTCGACCCGACGGACTACTCTTACGTCCGCCTCTCCCTCTTCCCGCTCTACGTCACTTCCGTCGCGTCGGACTGGCCTGAGAAGGGCCGCCTGCGCAAGCTGGTCAGCATCGACGAGGCCATCCGGATAATGGAATCGCAGAACAGGACGTACTTTCTGCGGGGGCTGAAAATGGTGAAAGAGCGGGGATTGCATCTGATGAAACCAGAGTGTGACACGAAGCCGACCAGTTTCAATTATTGCTGATTTTGTAAGCCCGACTACATACTGTTAAGAATAGCTTCCATCTGCTCAAGCACATTGCAAAGGTGCACTGTATCATTGTTGCATCAAACACTGGCACTAAAATAATGAACGTAGGAGTTACGATACGATGGTGATCCTTGAATGATGAATGTTCCAGATCAAACGAAAATAATTCATAGTTTAATTCTTTACCTGCGCTGATTCAACTTATCGATTTGAGACTGTTCCCCAGGCAGTGAAGGCACTGTGCGCTGAGTAGGTTCGTAAGTAGGTTAATAATGCCTTGAGTAGATAATTCCTCGAGTAGAAGTAGGTACCAATCTACAGTTAATAACTCCCGCGAGGGTTGAAAATCGAGAACTCCTCTTGACTAGACTCTTCGAGACTCGAGACCGATTCATTACTGTTCCTCAACCCATCCCACAAAACCTTTCTCTCTAGCTAGAACCAGGTCGTCCCCCACCAAGCTAACATAAAAAGATACACTTCTGACGCAACTAAAATACTGAACTACATGATGAAAGTCTTCCTATACTTGACAATCCTCGCGGTCACCGTCAGTGCCCAAGTTTTGTCCACCTCGCGCGGTCTACACGGGGGTGGAGGCTACGGCTACGGTATGCATGGTCACGGGGGCTGGGCCGCCAAGCTAAATTCGTTGAACGAAGAATGCAAACCGCTTGACTGTGAGATTGTAGAAAAAAATAGCCTTGACTGCGAAAATTGGCATTTGACGAAGCCCAAACCCATCGACACCACGGGCATGACAGAAGAGGAGAAGGTGGCAACTTGGAATGAACACAGTGCTGCAAAAGATGGACATTGGCAACAGCTGGTAAGGTGTGGCTGCTGCACCGAGGCAACGTTTGAGGAGATGCTTGGTCGAATGCCTTCTTCAGAATACGGAACAGGTAGCGGTCAGCACTGGGGTGGAGGACATGGCTGGGGTTATGGTCAGGGTGGTTGCCGAGGCATGCACGGAGGCTGCGGTGGACATCATGGCGGATGGCCCTCCGAACAGCAGGGAGTTCCCAATCAAGACACTCAGATGCACGGCCCGGGCTGGGGTAATGGTCACCACCACGGGCATGGCACGTTTGCCGGTGGAGGAGATGGTGATCAGGCTAGAGCATCCGTGGCTAAAGCTTCTCTTCTCGCAGGGGAACAACTTGGCATTGCAAGAGAGGAATCACATTTGAACAGCTCTGCTGCTGATCAAAGTGTTTTCGTAGCATTGATCTTTGTTGCAGTTGGATTCGCTCTGTACGTCTGAGTGTAGAAACAAGGGCAGTGGCGGCGTACCTCGTTGTGTTTATACAATGCATAGATAACAAGTCGTAGATATGAAAATCTGTTCAACGAAGTATGTAGTATCGTATGAGCTGTACTGGCGTCTCATTCTCGTTCTTTCAACAATGAGCGATCATACTCCATGTTCGGACAAGGCGAGCACCAAACGTGCTGCAAGATAGAGTCCATCTTCTGTTCAGCTGGCTTCGTTAGATAGAAGATCGAAGCCTATGTTGCAAATTTTGGGTTGCATTACGAACCTAGGTACATAATATATTTTTACCGTTACAACATTTTTGTACCGTGAATCTCGGTCCATACTAATTCCTACACTAGACCTACGCGTAGTTGAGTTCCATTGTTCTGGATAACCAATCTATCAGCGCGACCCAGGGATCCAACCTTCTCGAACAAGCTGGGCGGAGCACGTTTGCCAGAAGCGTGTTCTATGGAAGGCGACTTCACTTTATTCGCATCGGCCATCGTGCAAAATGAGCGAGGCTCTGCATAGCACATAGGTTGCTTTGAACTCTGACCTGGCTCGAACACGTCGTGAGTGCCTGGAGTGGACTTTCGACTCAAAACTCTCGACCTCATAATTTCCAGAATCTGACCAGCGTAACAACACAAACAACTTCACTAAACATGAAGATCTTTCATCCAGCTTCCTTGACATTCATCTTGGCCAAGTCCAATGCCGACGCCAAACCCACCATGCGTGACCTACATCGAGGTGGAGGCTTTGGAATGCATGGTGGCGGAGGCGGAGGACGTCGCGGAGACTTGGCTTCGAAATTGAACTCATTGAGTGAACAATGTGAAGCATTCGATTGCAATCCCGTTGACACTGATACCATTGACTGTAATCTGACGAAGCCAGAGCGCCCAGATAACATCATGGATATGTCTGAAGAAGAGCGAGAGGTTGCTTGGAGCGACATGAAGGCTAAAAGAGAAGAATTTCGCCAGGAGATGCTAAGCTGTGGGTGCTGCACTGAGGCAACCTT
Organism: Thalassiosira exigua; assembly: GCA_036939895.1. Lineage (NCBI taxonomy): Eukaryota > Bacillariophyta > Thalassiosirophyceae > Thalassiosirales > Thalassiosiraceae > Thalassiosira > Thalassiosira exigua. The sequence continues at coordinate 1,440 of JALLPA010001637.1, read as the reverse complement.
TGAGGAGTTGCTTAGGGGGATTGCTAGTGACTTAGCCGAAGGAGAAGGACCCGGAGGTCACGGCCATCACTGGGGCGAAGGCTTTGGCAAGAACGATGGCCATCCTGGGCCCCGCGGAGGGTGGACCGCCAGAATGGAATGGCTGGAGGATGCGTGTGAGCTGTATGATTGCGATCTCCTCGATACTGAGAGCATCAACTGCAACATGATGAAGCCAGAGCGCCCAAACATGATGAGCATGTCAGAGGAGGAGAGGGAAAACGCTCGACTCGAAATGAGGGCCTCAAGGAAAGAATATCGTCAGGAGGTGCTGAAATGCGGTTGCTGCACGGACGCTACCTTTGACACGTTGCTTGCGAGAGACATTGAGGACACCACTACTTCAGTAGATGGTCTCGAGGAAGATACAACCTCAGAAGACGGTCTTGAGGAAGACACCTCTTCAGAAGATGCGACTGGAGGTGATGGCAATGTCATTAGCGGCGGAGAAGAGGATGAGGGTTTTGAAGGGACCGAAGTGTCTGTGGCGAAAGCTTCACTTCTAGCGGAGAAAAATAGCATCACAGCTGAGGAACCGTACCTGAAGAACTCCGTTGGCAATAATGCAGTATCTTTCGCATTGGCCTGTGCTTCAGTCGGAGTAGTCTTCCTTGTGGTTTGAGGATGATAAAGCGATGCCGTCTGGTTCCGATTCAAGGGTTGGATTTGTACAGATAGCTCTAATTGTCATACATGGTCATCCTGTTTGCCATCTCAAATTATTGCCTCTTTTGAGACAAATCATCACATTTGTGAGATCATAAACAGCCTCTTGAGGAACTCCTCGCGAGGTCTGGCGTGATCTACGAGGTAGGAACATACATGCAATAGTCGTCTTGTGTCATGAAGTGAGGCTCAAAGCAGCCAAGTTTCCATCAGGTCACGGCACGATAAGCCTTTCCATGAAAAGTAGACATAGTGCTGGTAGCCTCTACTTATCTCGGCTTACACATTTTCATTGGATTAGCTGGGTAATGCCTTAAAGTTCAGTCATCTCTTAGCTGTTTGTTTGCCGTCAAATGTCTTTTGTAGACACTGTTGATGATCGACAAAATCCCAAATAAATATGTACATCATTTCCTCCGAAAGACCAGAATGCCACCACCTGCAAATGAGCTCACTGGACACCAAGTCAATATTTCCTGTTCAAATCCGTCCTCACCCGGGGGTCTGACGATCGCCATCAAATGCAAGTCGTACTTCGTCGCCTGATCTATTATGTACTTTTTGAGGTCCTCCACGGCCTCGGGCGGATTCCCCTCGTTATAGCACGCGCGTGGTATGTGAGAAAGGATGAACAGCTCCCCCGGTGGAATACATCGCGACGTCGTTGTGAACAGAGGCTCGATCAAGTCCACGTCGTAGAGGACATCCGTTGCCAAGGCCATGTCAAATGCACCC
>JALLPA010001636.1:0-10445 GCA_036939895.1 Thalassiosira exigua | reverse complement strand
CAACCATGGCGCTCGGCCAATCAATAGTTAAGCTCACTTATTTAGCCGAGCTACTTAGTACCATCACTCGATGCTCTTTAGTAGCACTGTTGGCGTCCACCCTCTCCATGATCATGAATAATGTCAAGATCATCTTGTCATCTTCATCATCATCGGTCCGAGGCTGGCTGAGAGGAAAGTTTTTAATGCTCTGCATCCGCAATCTGCCATCAACGTTCTCTTCATTGGCAACAACCCTCCCTTTCATCGTGTCCTTCTTACTCCCCATGGTCCTTCTTCCGAGCCTGCGCTTGGTTGATATTTTGGAGGTTGATGTATCGACGTTTAGTACACATCTTCAGCCATAAAACTGATGGAGGAATATTGCCCAGTCTCGTTGCAGAACCTCCTCCGGTCAACAGCGCCGAGCGACAGCAGCAGAGTCATCACCAGAGATGGCCTCGGTGGCAGAACCTTCTGTGGATCAAGACGTCTTTGACGTCACCCGTGTCAACCCTGATCTGCTGTTGGAAAGGAGGGATATATCTACCTACGTAGGAATCCCCTACTGAACCTTTCCCTATTGCCCCGTGCTCATGGAGCGATGGCGGTCTAACTTTCTGGCACAGGGCATTAGTGCCAGTGCGTGGCCGCGGCCCCGGCCACTCTGAAACGTAGCACCTAAAAATCAATCCCTTTCTGGACTTCCCCCCAATGGCTCTCACGACCCCGGGGCATAATACAAGCTCCGAAGATAGCTTATAAATATCTTACGTAGGACTTTGATAGCTGACAGCTTGCACTACGTAGTAGGACACTCGCGGCAATCCTACATATGAAGAACCAAAAACAAGAACAAGATGATCTAGAATAAGCAACACCATGCCCTGTGCGACACCTTCATCTAAGCCATCGTCGTCTGAGAAACGAGGGCGAAAGGAATATTGTTTGATCCTCGCAAACAAGGCCCCGGAAAAGAAAAGCCAACGTTTCCTACGTGAAAATTGAGCCAAGATGATAAAAGACGAGCCAGCGATAGCTGAAGCGATGCGAGCAAACTTCCCGAAGCGCAAACCGGTGCCTTTAGAAGGCCGTCTAATTATGTTGGTCTACTCCTGTACCTACGGGACTGCACAAAATGTCACCAAGTCTATGGTCCCGGTGCCTTTAGAAGGCCGTTTAGTTATGTTAGTCTACTCCTGTACCTACGAGACTGCAAACAATCTCACCAAGTCTATGGCCGAGATACAGGCTTTCTACAACTCGTGCTTTGTCAAATCCTACATGCAAATTACACGGCAGAGACGCACCCAATGCGTACTGGATATCCAGGCCCGCTCCGGAAACCGACCCCTGCTCTCGCTGGACCTCCCGTTGATAAACGTCGAAGAAGAGAGGGGCGAAGGGTTCGCGAAAAGCGATCGTCGGATCGACGTATGCCCGTCGTAGTCGCGCGCGACGCGTAGACGAAGAGAGGGGCGAACGACGATCCGACGAAACCCGAGACGCATGAAAACATGAGGGCCAGGGCGACGAAGAAGGCCGCGGTCGAGCCTTGCGGGGCGCTCCTTCGTCGCGCTCGGACCGTAAGGGAAGACGCTATAACGGCGGGCGAAAAGCTCGGGTCGAAGCTTCGACAATGTGCAGGCCGTGGGACGCCGCTTCGGTTATCAAAGGTTCGTGGGTCGGAGTGGGGGTGGAGAGGACGGCTCCGCAGAGGGCCGGACGACCACAAACGAAACGATGTGCGATCGAGGCCTATTGGAAGTGGATGGCCTCCTCCAGCGAGCGGTAGTGCGGCGCCTGCGTGTTTTTCGAACGAAAATGTGAGACCGACGGCGAAAACCCGGGGCCTCCTCGCACTCTCCGCGACCTGCGCGGCCGAGCAAATCGGGAAGTCCTCATTTTCTGAAGGCGAATTCATCTCACTCTCGCCATGATTCGGAGCTGCCGTTTGGATCGATCGAACTCGAGAGGGCGTGGAAACGGCGCCGTCGTCGCGAAATCCTCGAACTCGAGTCGTCCGGGCCTCTTCGCGAATCGAATATCGGCTTCGGAGAGGACGACGAAGAACGCCGACGGAAGGACCCCCGGCGAGCGATTTTTCGAGCCCCGTCAATTTCGATTCGAATCGTTTTTCGATCGTCGCTTTGCGTCATTCGCGCCCTTCGCAAACTCTCCGAACTCGCGCGCTTCGCGTCACGTTCGGGACGCTCGGCGGCGCCGCGGTTCGTTTTTCCGGGCTCGTCCCGGCCGCCGCCTCGCTCGCACGTTGCCGCGATGCCGTTCTCTCCCTCGCCGCCCATCCATCGTCCGAAAACTCACCCGATAGACACGCCCCCCAATCGAGCCGCGCCCTCCTCGTCCAGGTCGATGATTCCCGCGAGCTCCAGTCGAGGGTTGGAGTACGCCGCCTTGGCTCGTATGCGCCCCATGCGGCCGGAGCTCACGAGGAGGACTGGGGCCCGGGGGAGGATGCGGTCGAGGGAACGGAGGCGGCTCATGGCGCGGTACGTTCGCGCGAGGTGGCTTCGTCGAGGGCGAGAAGTCGAGGGGTTCGTCGCGCCTTCCTTGTTTCGTCGCCGTTTCCTTTCGGTCGCGGTTTGCGAGGTACTGTCGCGCTCCCTTTGGTTTTGTTTCGTCGCAGGGTTTTCGTTTTCGCGTTGCCGTTCGATTCGGTTCGATTTTCCGAACGAAGGACCGAGAGAAGGCGATGACGTCGAGCGAGGAAGGAGGAGACCCTGTTTGAGTTGTCGACGATCACGACGAGTCTCGGTGTCAAGAGGACTGCCGAGGTGCGCCACGCGATGTGTCGGCGCCCGGCGGCGCCGCCCCATCCAGAGCCGGCGAGCGTCGCTTCCATTGTTGATCTGCCGATCGCAACGAAAGGCGACGGGCTGGGCGGGCGGGAGGCGCGCGACTGGAGGGTATTTAGGATCTTCCACGTGGCAAATTTAATTACTTCGGAATTCGGAAAAGAAAAGTTTCGTATGCGCTATGTATCTATAATCAGTTATATTACGATACGTAAAATAGGAGTAAGTAAATTTTTGTGCATTCGATTTCGTTATTTTTGAAAATCGGGCTTTCTGAGGGCTTCTATTTGACGGGAAGCGGGCCGCGCACATGGGTACTGGCCAGTACCCATTGCTCCTAAATGGATACCGATTGACAGGTACTAGCCAGTTCCCATGTGCGGGGCGGATATTTTGCTAGAACGGGGGTTGAAGCTGTGTACACGACCTTCCTTTGTTGGTGAGTTGGAAGAAATAAAATCGAGATATCGTACGTAGCGTCGCTACCTATTGAGCGGATACGATACAATAGAAAAAAACGAAAGGTAAAAAAATTTCTCCAAATCGTTCGTGTCCTAGGTGGTTGGCGGGGTGTGAGTTTGTCGCAACGACGGACTTCAACACGACCTCATCGGTAATGACAGGGGTAGCTCATATTTATCATTTTAAATAAATGTGAACTCATTCATGAGAGCATGACAATATCCCTCGTATTCAATTTATATTTTCTGCTCCTACTTTTTAGAAAAAAATATCTAGTATATCTAGGTATATGATGAACAATAATTTTAGTTCTAAATGGATATTTTCTAAAACTATCGATACTACTAACATAATCGTATCCCCAAAACCTGAGAAATGTTTTGAGTAGATATTTCTTTTTAAGTCATCACCCTCCTGCTGCCCTCGCTAGGCACTCGAAAAGCATGCGGGCTGATGGCTCGATTGGTAGGGCGCCAGTATTTATGGAACCTTACTTTCTTCTAAAGGACATTGTTCGACTTTGACGACCTCAAAAAGTAAATATATTCGATATTGGGGAAATACCATCGAAACAGACTCCGAGAGCACAAAATATTTTTTAACGGGCGCGACGACGCTTTCTTTGTTATGTCGGACATACGATACCCTGACACCCAGGTAGGCCCTTGATGAAGTGCAAAAGAGAACCATGACGGACATCCGCGGCGGCGGGGCGAAGGGGAACCGATAAATCCCGCGCCCCCCTCGCCGTTTTCGTCTACCGATACCGCGCGACTTATCGGCGCACAACCCACCTTCGCACGCCGTCCGTGGGGGCCTCCCCGTCGGTTCTCGACCATGAGCCGCCGCGGCGTCCGCTCCGAGGTCCGGGGCGACGCTGCCACCGCCTCCTCCTCCCTCCCGTCCCTCATCGAGACGGTCGGCTCCGTCCTCAGCGACGACTGCTCCTCCTTGGCCGACTCGTACGGCGGGATGGACGACGCCTCGTTGGCCATCATGATCGAGCACCTCAAGGCGACGGGGGAAGCCGACGCCTTCGTCGACGAGTTCGTCGCGCGGGCGCGGGGGACGAGGGACGACCGACGAGGGTTCGGCGGCGGCGTCGAGGCGGGGGGACGGGCGGGCGAGGAGGGGGCCTCCGGCGGTCCGGGACTTCGGCGGCGGCGGCGGCGGTTCCCCTTCTCCGCGCGCCCCCCTTATCCCCCTCCCCCTCCTCCTCCTCCGCGGAGTCCGACGAGGACGACGTCCGTCCCGCCTCCTCCGCCGCCGCCCCGCCCTCCTCCGCCTTCGGTCGCGCGGAGCCGCTTTAATGAGGGGACGCGGTCCGGCTCCGGCTCGGAGGGGGGCGGCGCCAACGGCCTCGGGAAGAGTCCGATGGACGAGAAGCTCGGCAAGAGCCCGCGCCGCGCGGGATCCAAGTCGAGCGACGACGACGGGACGCTGGAGGCCATGGCCCGGCGATTGGACGCCAATCGGAGCATCGGGAGCGCCCCCGAGCAGTTTCGTCTCTCCGCCGTCGGCTTGGACGCCTCGGATGGCGACGATCGCAATGATGATGATGATGATGATGGCGACGAAGGACACGACGAAGGCGAAAGCGACGCCGGCGCGGGCGGCTCGGCGAAGGGCGGCGGCGTCCGGGGGCCGCGGGGACCGCAACGTTCGAACGACGAATGTTCGCGACGGGACTCGGAAGATCCCGAAGGAGGCGGCGACTTCGACTTCGACGCCGACGGCCGCGGGCCCCCGCAGAGCAGGGAGGCGAGGTCGAGCGTCTTCGATCGCGAGGCGAGGCCCCGCGACGAGCGGCGCGGCGGCGGCGCGAGCGACCGATTTTCCAGGCGAAATTCCGCCCCGTTCGAGGCGGGCTACGGGGCGCCCGCGCACGAGAGAGGGAGCTCGGCGTTCCACGACAGCGACGGCTTGATCTGTTCGAGGTCCGGGCGCCGGTCGGGGGGATCGAGCGGTTTCGACCGAGGCCCGAGGGCCGAGGGGGGCCGCGGCGACGACGACGAGGGGCCGACGTCGAGGAAGGGTTCGGCCCCCTTCAACGTCATGACGTACGAAGAAATCCTCGCCTCCGAGCGGGCGGGCGACGTCGGGACGGACCCCGACGGCGCCGCGGGCTACTCGAGGGGGGGAAGCTTCTACTCCCGCCGGAGCAGCACGGGGGAGATCCCGACCGAGGAAGAAGCGTCGCGGAAGGAGGAGAAGAAGAAGGAGAAGCGCGCGGAACGCCTGTCGAGCTCGGACGGGGGATTGTTCGAGGCGCGGAGGAGGGAGAAGGCCCGGGCGAAGGAGGAGGACGACGATCGGTCGAACGAGCGGAGGTTCGCGTTGCCCAAGGGGGGCGACCGTCGGAGGCTGGAGCGGATCGCGGAGGGGACCGATCGGAAGGGATCGGGGGGGAGTCGGAGCCAGTGTCGGAGCGAGAGGACGCTCGTGGCCTCGAATCGAACCGGTCCAAACAATCCTCCTCCTCGTCATCACCATCATCAGCAGCAACATTCTCAAAGCTCGTCGCCTCCTGCTAGGGGACGGCCCAAGGGCAAGAGCAAGTCTCCCATGCGTGGGTCCGGCCTTCCGACCTCGTCGCACGACGGCGACTGCCAGGCGCTGGTGGCGAGAGATCGCGGCGATCGCGACGACCGACGCTCGGCCGGTCGATCGGCCGATCGGTCCGCCGGCAGAACGGGCGGCCGATCGGTCGGTCGACGGCGCAGCGCGAGTTCCAGCCGCGGCCGCGCCGGCAGGTCTCGCACCCCGGATCGACGGGGCGCGAGAGGGGACAATGCGAGCGCGGGACGACGGGGCATTCTCGGCCGGTTCCTGCCGCGGAGGGGCAAGGAGGCGGAGGAAGAGGGCGGTCGCTCGGATCGCTCGGATCGCGCCCGTCGGTGCGGATCGAGGGGTCGGCGGGGGACGTCCGCGTCGCGCAGCCGAAGCGCCGAGAGCGGACGCAGCTCCTTGAGCCGGGGGAGCTCGGCCTCGGGCGGGGGGCGCAGCGTCGCCTCGAGGAGTTCCGCGGCCTCGCGGAGGTCGTTCGCCTCCTCTCGCTCCGAGGGCGAAGGCTCGCGGAGGTCGGCCTTCTCCTCCGGCTCCGAGTATTAGTTTCGATTTTTCCGACCGGGCTGGGGCTGCGCTGGCGCGAGCCAGTCTCGCTCGCTCGGGCGGTGAGTCCCTTTGAGCAGCTGGTCTAACTGGCCTGAGTTGAGTTGGGCCGAATGTGATCTGAGGTCCAGCCATAATGTTAATTATGGAAAACCATGCTAAATGCTGCAAGATGTGCCGTTTTGGGGAATTGGAAAGTTCCAACAAGTACTCAAATTTCAGGTCCAAAATTGTGCAAATTGATCATAATTCATCCGGCATAGCAGCCGAAACAACAGCAGCATGGTAAGAATTGGGGGAGAGGGGGTGGAAAGTGCCAGGCGGGTGTGGGGGATGCGGCGATGGACAGCCTGCCGACGGGCGGACAAGCAGAGGCATGGTGTAGATACAGAGGGCACTGGAAACACAGGGATTTGGCAGTACATGGGACAGCATCTTATCAAGTAGGTTGCTGATGTGTGTGGGGCAGTGGATGGGTCCAGAGCAGACGATACATTGAGCGTCACTGGCACCGTGGCTGAATTCAGAGCCGCTAGCAAAATTGCCAGAGCACGGGGGATGGGTTGACAGATCTGTTGTGAAGTAGGACGGGAGCAGAACTGGTGTGATGATCAAGGCTGGGAGTGCTGGTGATAAAGCATCATATGGGTGGCTCTTGGACGGGGGGGGGCAGCCTGATGGTGAACATGACAGTAAACCGGGTTCACAGGTTGATTTGGTATTGAGGGTGGGTGGGAGAACATTCACGCCTCCACTATGCAATTATGCATAGAAAACTAACATTAGTTCATCCTAATTATTATCAAATACATGCGCTGCTATTGACTCTTATTTAGAAATTTACGAATAGTTGTATCATTATCATCATGATGTGCACACATCTTCTGATGTTGGCTTTTCAATAAAAACATGCTGTCATCCTAGGACATCCAGTTTGATGATGGAACATTGAATTCCCATGTAGAGTACAAAATCGTAGGTTGGTCGGAACTCTATGTTGCAAATTGGATGACGGTAGACATCATTCCCTACAGGCAAATAACTCGAGTCACCTCCCGAAATGGCCCCCAAAGTTAACGCAGGAATCAATATAATAGATGTAAGAACTATCACGAACAATGCGGTGGAACCATGGACAGCAAACCACTATCATCAATATCTACTTATCTATCTGTCTAGTATATACATTTCTGACAACAACTCATGCAAATATTTGGTATAGTGACGGTGTGGGCTAGCCAGCTCTGGTGGGGACGTGTTTGATTCTCTCCCAAGGTGATAGTCTTGTTTTTAAAATCTCGCGCTGGAAATGTCATTTTTTGCTACGTGGCTTTTTTTCATCATCTACAAGGGAACAAAGTGCCCCTCTAGTTTTTCTGCAATATTTTAGGCATCATTGTAGTACAGTTCACTATAGGTCCAGTGAGAAAGGTGATCATTTTACTTCTGTATCTTACAAAGTATTCATGGCCTATAATTTTACAATTTTTTGAGATTTTCACCATGGTCATGACTAAACCACTGTCGGCTCGACGGAAATGAAGCCATTGTGTCAGACATGGCTCCTCCTCATTGCCCTCTTCCGCAAAATTGATGCCCCTATAAGTTGGAGTATGAATATGTTTGTTCGCCGCAATAGGCGTAGCAGAACTACATGAAAATATTGTTTTTACCCCGATGGCGATCGATTGATTCGACGCATAGCGTGTGCCAGAGACCATGCGTTGGCACCTCGCGCGAGCACGAGTGCGTCGACGGCTTTCAGCTCTTCCCATACAAGTGAGGAAGGTATGTGAGACATTGCACAGTGTTATTTCATAATGACACGGCGGTATTGAAGTCTAAATTCTATCAGCTATGAAAATAATCAAACATTTTATGTAGTTTTATGTCCCAGTTTTTGTCAGTCCTGGTGCTCCCTCCTGGAGGCCCACCACGCTGAGTTGATAGCCGAGATCATGAGCATCTATCGAAACGTACTTGGGGGCTAGAGCCAGAGTGCAATCAGGATGCAGCGCTAACATCGACCATGATCTGACTCTCTCTTGTCTCGATGCATGTCATCGGGTTTGTGTGTGTGGTTGTGTGATGTATTCTGATAGCATACATGGTTGATGGCTTTATCTACTTACTCTACAATAGGGAATATAGTAAGCAAATAAAAAGAGATAGGACCAATTAGTGCCCCCTCCAGTCCCCTCCACCCCTGAACTGTGACCCAATCGCTGGTAATGTTCAATGCCAAACCAATTGTCCTAATTCTCTTGTGATGCCGAGTTGACTTTGGCGATTGAAGGAGTTCCGGGGGTAAAAGATTGTAGAGAAGACAGACCAATTTTGTTGGCTAATTTTTCTAGGTAAATACCTAGCAAGAAAGAAAGAGAGTTGTTTTTGTTTTATCGCCGGTCGTATAGATCAGTATGTGCCTGGATGTCTAAAGATAAAAGCATGTCTAAAAAAACTTAGACGTGGATTCTGGTTCAACAAAGTAGCCAATCAAGCAGGTGTGTTGTATGGGTGAAATATGACAGGCAGTCAGGTTTGATATTTTCATATTTGATTGTCAATACAAAGGGATTAATGTGCTAGAGTTGATATTTTTGTGCAACTGCTAGAATGCCAGACTTGATGGTTTTGGAATGTCAGATTTGAATTTTTGTCCAAGTCTGATAGCCTCCGTCAGGCTGCCAGATATGATATTTTTGGTAGGAACTAGTCGCAGTTTGAAATTTGACATGAATTGGTTGGGGTATCATAGAAGTGAGAAGGATGTGTGCGGTGCGCGCGACAATATAGGATCTAATGAGAATGTATAGTTGTGTTAGATGTTGAGAAAGGTACCAGAGGTGAACCTTTTTCCAGTGTTTGCGCCTACTTGGGAACAAATAAAACCTTGTATTTCAATGCAATTGTTGGATTTGTGAGGAATAATATGTGGTACATTGGAATAAGTACATGTACTATCAAATGGAACTTTGGGAACATTCAAATCACACATAGCAGTGAAGGTGTGTGTGTGCCAATGACAACTCGAAGTTTTGGTTGAGACTATTTCGAGGAAGAAGCTTCAAAAATCGTAAAACACCACGGCTGGAAGCCAAACACATCGAGTCTGGCAGGGGATGGCAACTGATTTCTTTGCCAAGGGAGGGTCAATAGAAAATTCGTGACCGGATCTTAGAAAATGAGTCCCCAGACATCTCACTACCTCCCAAGGGTATGGTTTTAAAACCACACTGGGGCTTCTGATGACATCACTACAGTCAAGCTACACTAATTTGTACCTATACAAATTTGGACTTTCCAGAATTTGCGCCGCTGATTGCCCGTACACTGCTTTTGGCGGGAACGACTAACTTATATAAGTATTGTGTAGTTAACGTATGATAACAGCGTACATTCGTGAAGAATTGTGCATATACCCCTTTGGTAGTTAGTACTTTTCAGCAATTGGTACATCTAAATGATGATACACTGCATGTACGAGTTACTGTAGTGGCACTACACTCCCAAAACCTTGAGGTACAAAAGAGCTAGCGTGGTGTTCCTATTCCAAAGCCAAAGTGTGTCTGTGTGTGAATTTTGCACACAACGTCACAAACATGATGAAACACCATGAAAGTTGTTATGATGCCATTTGTTGTCACATTAAAAAAATAGACATGTTGAAGGTGAAACGCCTGTTAGTTGATCTGGGGACCTCAGTATCATCTACCTCCTCACCAGCCCACCTGGTCGAGGACTTCCTTACTCCATTGACCCTCCCTTGTTTTTTAGCGCCAAAAACATCAATTCTGGGCCTCGGTCTAGATCTAGACCCAACTCGACTTGACCCAGTCAGACCCTGGCAACCCTGGCAGGTTCTGCCTCTGATTAAGCGATGTCGCATGTCTCAAAAGCTCTCTTACTGTCGCTCTCGCAACAGATCGAACTCACGGCTCACGCACGGGCAAACGCGGGGTGCGGGGCCTCGGATTATACGCCGCGATGTGGGATGTGGCTGTGCCACTGCATTCGCCATAATTTGTAGGGTAAATTAATACCTTAGTTGTTTAGAAGTCAGTTCCCATCTGGTAG
>JALLPA010001635.1:0-10446 GCA_036939895.1 Thalassiosira exigua | reverse complement strand
GATCGATCCCTACGGCGACGACCTCGAGGACCTGAGCGTCATCTGCTACGTCGAGGCCACCCTCGAGATCTGCGTCACCATCATGTCGTCCGAGCAGCCTCCGCGCGCGCCGCCCAAAATGAAGGCGGGCGGGAAGACGACGACGATGGGGGCTGCGAGTTGAGGAGTGAGGTTGGGGGTGGGTGGGAGGGGTGGCTCCCTTGCACAACAGGGGTAGGGGAAAGGGGATTTGGATTTGGAATTCGCGTACATAGATGTGAAGAGCGTTGTCATAATTTCACATGTACAAAATGCCTACGGGTGAGTAAAGGTGGAGCTGGGAGTAGGCGATGGGCGAAAGTCACTCTGCCGGGCAAGCAAGCCGCCTTTCTTGCTGAATATTTTTTGTCTTAGTAGACGTATGCTTGACAGTTTGTTGTGGTGCAGTCGCATCAGAGTAGAGAAAAATTGTACAGCATCAAAGTTACGAAAACCATCTTAGGGTTAGGGTATCTGCATGTTCTACAGACCAAATTGATGAAGGTTCTTGACCCCTAGTGCAAAGTCGCTGCCAATGTGTGCCCAAGTTCAGCGCCTGTTTCAATTATGTATCTGTTGATAATAAAGGAAACAAAAAAATGGAGCCATGCTCAGCCCAATCTTGATATCGAAAGGAAAGTGTCTGTCAGGAGATGAAATGACAGCCAGCAATCCTATTGGCGGGGAGAATTCCTGGCAACTTTTGAAAGGAAATCAAATCCTTTATGCAACGTACATTTACAGTGGAGTTCCACGAAGTATACCCCCCTAAAAATCACACCACCCCTCAGTTGGCCGAGTCTTACCCCGGGTGGATTATACCCCCTCGTGAACGGACCCTGGGGCTTTGGCATAGGCTGGGGTGTGCACCTCCCCTCCTGTCCCCCTCTCCTACTAACAGTTTGAACCGACCAACAGTAGATATTTTTGCCGTTGTCGCTGAAAGTAAAAATTGGCGATTATATGGCATTAAGAATATAATATATTGGTTCATAATATTTCTACTATTGCTAAAATAACTTTTTGGATAAAAATAGTCGTTCCATCACAAGGACATCATAAATCCTTCTCCTTGACTATGACCGAGTAGGCACCCCCTCATTGGCAAAAATTGGCGGTCTCTCCTTCCAGTGATAACTATTTCGGACGACAAGGAAGGGCAGTACACATGTACAACGTGCCCGGTGGGAGGGATTTCCTTTGGAGAGCAGTTGGTGACGGGATAGCAGCGTGGCAGGGAAATGGGCATCAACCTGAACAACGAATCCGTTGGGAGGATGTAAATCCATCTTTCGTGGAGACAAACTGGCCTGTTGCTCCGCGCGTGCTCCCCCCTCAGCAAGCGCTTTGGCCCTCCTTCAATTATTGTGACGTACGAGAGGGCGGTGGTTGCGGCAACATATGCGGATGTGAGCGTGGCAAATACGACAGTGGTTATCCCCGCCCCCAGCACATGACTTATCTTGTTGGCGAAGCCAAGGCATACCTGAATGGCAACAAAAATACTGGTTCGATCCTCAACCAGGGCGTAGCGCCTGCTAACCCAATCAAAAAGTTCAAAAATTGGAATTATTGTTGGAGGCATTGCTACAATGACGCACAGGACCACATGAGTGAATCTTGCATGACTCCAGCCATGGGATATTTCCACGATAGCAAGAAGACAAGCAACCCCGGCATCAGCCAGAGGGGTACCATGACAGCAATGCTGCCCAGCAGAGACATGATTGCTCAGCAGTACGAGCGGGCCCTTCAGCAGCAACTGTCTGCCACCAAATTTCAGCAGCAGATGATTGCTTTTGCACAGCAAACACCCAATTACATACCTGTACTTCCACCCGTCGATCCTCCCATAATTGCGCCGGTCATGGCCCCCAAGGCGGCCCTACCCATGAATCCATGAACCTAGTAGAACCAGCAGGCAAGTACAACAATGATGAGCGGAGGGCCTGTGGGTAACATGTCATACCATAGGAGAGAAAACTTTTACAGCATTATAGTTACCAACCCATCGTCAAAGATACCTGCATGTTCTACAATGCAGAATGTTGAAACAGTTATTGAGACCCCTCATGAATAAAACTCAAATCTATTCAGCAAACACTGACCTCTGAAAGCTGCACCGAGCAACATACTCCTAGCGGATCTCAATACTACCTGATCCTGTCTGGTCACTTCTTTCGTTCCTCCCTTGGATCCATGAGCATCATTTTTTGTCACCATCGTTTGAAGTTCCATGGTGACTGGGGAAAACTAAGGTACATTTGAAATTAACCCAAAGACAAAAAATAAGAAAACTCCAACGACGTTACGATTTATCATTCATGTTGTAATAGTTGCTAAAATACTCTGGATGCTGGGAAGAAGAGGATTTTTCACCCAAAAGGAAATATTCAATGGAGTTTAGTATGGGAGTCAAAAATAAACTATTATTATTGAGGCTAGTGCAAGTGTCCACGTGACACATGGCACAATTAAGCTTAGGAATTTAGCACCATGGATACTTTATTCATCTGTATGATAATTTTACTTCGGAAAATTAACCCTTTCCTGCCCAGTACCTCTTTTGTACCTCTTTTTGCTTAAATTTGTATATATGCCCTTGATGTGGTCCGTTTTTATGATTCTAAGCACATAGAAGTTGTCATATACATCCAGTGAAGGCTTGAGTCTCTCGGTTTGGTCTCTGTGACATTTTTCAGGGTATCATAGTGACAAGTCTACGTGCAAATGTTTGGTTGCAATATTGGCAAAATATCCACTATGTACAATACGCTCTTTCGAGTAACTTTTGATATATGGTGCCTTACATTGTATGATTGGATTAGCTTGAAATGAATAGTATTCAACAGCATTGAAGGAATGGATACTTTGGTGTGTCTCTGTGATATAATGTGCTTTGTTGTGAAGACTAATCTGTGTACCCGCTCCCCCACCCCTCGATTGCTCTAATAAATTGTTGCCTCCCCCACCACAAAACAAAAAATCAGGCCAATACGGGTGAGCTCATGTTGGTCAAATGGCAGTCAGAGATCGGGCGGCGATCGAGTATCGCAGGACCAGCCGGGAACCGACGAGCGAGAGATGACCGGCCGAGGACTGAGGGGGATACAAGCATGCAAGAAGGGCCGACGAAAGCGGGTTTTGACGGAGAAGGAGGCAACTTGTAAAAATAAAATAAATGGTCTTCCAAATTACAAGAGAGTAACTTCCAATTGAATTAATGAATAGTTGCCTATTGTTTTGTCCACATCCCCTGATAGCTTGAGACCGGTATATTTTGGATGTAGGTTTTGGGTAGCCACGTTTTTTTACCGGATATGTCTGTGTGTTGTTACCAGTTGTGTCGGCAAAATAAATAAGGGACCGGTGTTGAGTACCAGCCTAGAGTCAGGTGATGGAATTAACCGATATTAACGGGTATTTATTTACCAATATTACCGATACATAGATATTACAACCGGTAGTTTTAGGGATACAGATGATACAAAGTCTGATTTATTTATTCTATCATAGTCTAACATTATTCACAATATTTACAGAGTACAGCGATTGAATTTCCGAGACAAAGGTAATTGCATTGTTGTAACAATCTAGTGAAATATGAAAAAGGAGCAACGCGAGAAAGGTTTGAGTTTGGCAAAATAGTTATTTATGAACATTGCGCCCCTCCTCCCCAGCATACCTCGTAAAATGTAGGTGCTAGCATTCTGAAGCAAAGCTGGCATTGGTATCACAGGCACTACCGATGCGATTGTTCATTTGGTCCTGCTGTTACTCTAGGCATATCCAAGATAACTTTTGCAACCTCTGAGATAGCTTTGGAAACCGCTGTCAGCTGTCAGTCGGGGATACATGGTATCCTTGGCGCGTACTCCTTTAGGTCAATTCGCATTGCAATACCAAGGGTTTATTGTTGTATGGATCTCCCTCAGCGCCGGGCAATGGGGCGTCACTTTGCTCTTAGATTCATCCTCAGGTGGCTACATCCTTTCCCCTGGGCTCCCAATCAGTCACGTTGGTTCCACTTTGCGTTCCAACCTGCGCCCTTATCCACACGTTTCATCAACCAGTCAGGCAGCGAGATCGCCGGAGATAGTGGAATCTGGCCTTGTCAGCAGGGCAGGCATTGCCGACCTCTATATCGCCTGTGTGGCACCGTTCTTGCTCGTTGGCCGTGTTTGTATCACGTGCCGGTGACCGCAATGACACGTTCTTGCCGGCATATTTGTTGACGGAGATCGCGCTTGCGGGGCACGCCGGTGAGTTTGTTGGGCCGGGTCATGGCGGGTCTTGTGGTCTGGATCGGGTGGGGTGCCCCTTGATGGGGGGATCATGTCGGCCGCGCCGGCATACGATATGCAGTTTTTGGCTCTCTTGCAGATTTTTTTGTTGTGGACTGCGGGCAAGAAAAAGTTCAGGAATTTAGCACCAGTTATACCAATCACAAAACTATGCACTTTGTCCTCAGAGTGATCGCCCCAGAGACCAACACCATGAAAGGCCGTGAGCACCCGCAGCAACTGAGATATTTGTAAGATAAAAAGGAGACATTACCATAGGAACTACTGAGTGTCAGCAAATGATACAAGAGCTGCTGTGTGCCGCCCTCATCGGCATCTACCGCATAACATTATCTAAATCCTTGTTGATTTGTGTCTAAAATGACGCCATCAGTGCTCCTCACATTATTTTTCTTCTGTTAGAAGTAAGTTCCCACTTATTACCTCTTCATGAGTTGAACCAGTGGTTCTGATTTCTGATCCTGTGCTTCAACAGGTTCGAACAAAAAAGCTATATGTGATTTTGGGCCTTTTTTATTTCTCCAGCCCTCTTCACAAACCCACACAAAAAAACAGCTCACATCTCGCCCACTTCCACCGCCCTCTCCCGGTACATTCATCCGACCTGTCGCTGTGGCAATGCCAAATTTCTGGTTCCACTTCATGATCTCCACCTCCATTACTAGCGTATCCCTGGGAACCATGGGCTTCTTCCGCTTCACTCCATCAACACCCGCAAAATAGAACACCGCCCCTGGCTCGGCAGGTATTATATCGATTAAGGATAGAAGTGGCACACTGCATCATTATCCTGACTGACTTACTGACTGACTAGACTCTGACGCACAGGGGATCGTCGACATCTTGTCACACCTGAATCTGGATGTGGGAATTCAGCAATTTCCCCTGGACCCAAAACCTACTCTGGCAAACTAAACATCATGTTGCCCAGTTGGTTGGCAGTACTTACATCGCTGAGAAACAGGTAAAAAAGCTTTGTCAAGAGGCAACTCCTAATGACTTGAACGCCATGGCCACCCATGATGTAAAAAAATATAATTAATTCGAGCTCATGCATTTTAGACCTTCTTATTTCTTTAACGAGAGCCTAAATTGAAATTGCATTCATTTGGTTGAAATACGCAACGTCATAGTCCTCTCCATTCAGCAATGCCTTGAGCTCTTTGTCTGCGTTTCCATATACTTCAAGCACTGTGACATTTGAACAATTTGTTATGGCGGCGTTCCTGTGCAGATTCTTTCGCATGTTGAGTATGTGCTTGGCGGCAGCATGCGAATCTCGATAGCGCTCCAAGGTATGGCACGTAGTGTCTCCGCAAATAATATTGAACGATAAGGTGTCATTACTCTCGGTCGCTTCGATGTTCTCCGCGGCTTTACGGGCGTGTTGCTTGAACTCCTCAGCTCTGCCCTTGACGAGTTCCATCTTACAAACGAATGTGATCGTTTCGTCGTCAGAGTCGACAGTACCGTTGGCATTATTGGCACACTCGTCCACGAGTCGCACCATCTTTCCTACATTCTTGATGTGATGGTTCAAATCGACAGTCGTGGGCGCGAAGTAAGTGAGTTTGTAATCTCCGTTCTCGTCCGCCACGGCCGCACCATCGTACGTGATAGGTTCAATGTCGACCCCACCCACTCTGTTCTCGATGGTCACCCGGATGCCGGCTTCGGTGGATTCGATGGACGTAACCCTGGCGACGTTCCCGCTCTCCGCGAAGGATTCGGCAAAGTCGGCGTACCAAGCCAAATCCTTGGGCCCCTCGTCGGTGAGAAATACGAACAAGGAAGGGTCAAAGATTTGCTCCATGATTGGTTCTGCAGCAGCAAAGGCCGCAGGCGACCCGTCGAAAGAGTTGATGAAGGAGACATAGAGGTCGAGCAAACGCCTCTTATTGATATGTGTAGTGTTGCTCATGGTGGCACTCCAAGTCTTAACGGAGAGAGAGAAAGAGGTGGCTGATTCGTGATAGTGGGTTGGCAACGTGTTTTTTATGACATCTTTTGATTTGTTGCCACGCTTGGTCGCGCCTCTCGTTTGGGGGCGCGTCTTGGAGCTTGGAGTGCTTGTGTGCGCGTCCTCTTGGTACTTTTTGTCTCTTTTTGTATCTTGCTTGGACATTAAGAATACTCTATGTAGGAATCAATACAATTCTGTCAAGACACAAAAGCATCTTGGGTAAACGCTAAAGGCCTGTGCTCTATCCTGCGCAAAAGAGTTGCTTCCTTTTCGCTTTCCGCGCGACTGTTCGAGACCCGAGACCTCCCGAGACCATCGCACGAGCCGGCCCAAGACGGCCATCGGTCGTCGGGACCACGGACGGCATCGGCCGAGGCGTTGCGTGCCGCCTCGTCCGGGAAGGGCTTCCGCCCTGGTTGCGGCTGGACGGCACAGTGGAGTGCTGCAAGCGGATGATGACGGCGAGGGCAACGAGCGCAACGACGAAGGCATCGGGCACGTGTTCGGGGCGTACGACGCGTTCGAATTGGCCCAGGTAAATGGTGCGCCCGAAACCCTGACGCACCCTGGGGATGACCCACTTCCGTCGAACCTCTACGACGAAGATCCGCCGAAGAAGCACGAATTCGTTCTCCACCTTCGCCGGATGACAGAGGGATCTCCCCTTGGACAAATAACTGGCGCTGAATTCAGGCTTCGGGAGCCGATCCGTGGGGGGGGGTGCGGCGATCGATGGGGGAAAGTGCGCGCGCGGAGGCTATGGACTTATTGCTGGCTGATACCCGCCAATGCTTCTTCAAATCCAAGCGGGGAAAGGAATGGTGTGTATTGTAGGGGATGAGCGATGAAGGAGGATGGAACTGCTGCGAAATCGACAAAGTGCCACACTGGCAAGCTCGGCCAAGTACGTGACCATGCTTCCATTTCACTGTGCACCAAAAACAAATGGTAAGTATCTAGCTGATCGTCTGGATTTTGGGTTACATCTCCTGTAACAAATCCCTTAGGAGTATCATGCAACCTTAACGTTTCGCTCATTACAACATCAAATCATAAACAACTATGCGAGCTGGTCCTTAAAACGTTGGGCGGTGCGTCCAGCTCGTCTTTCTCACATTCTTTCGTTCCCCGCTGCACAGTCTCGTTCCTTGGGAGTTAACGCCAGAAAAAATCAGATCCTCTAGCATATGGTGTTGCTGCGGTGAAACTTCTTCCTCAAGTTGTCCGGCGACGACATCAGCTTGAACCGTTGCTGCGAGACGAGAGGAGTCCGGACGTGAGGCAAACTCGCACGCTTGACGCGCAAAACATCATCCTACAACCCGCCAAACCAAACCGTACGGCATCGACGCCAAAATCTCACCATCTGCGCGTCCAACGCCACGTTCGCCGCCTCGGCCCGATTCCTCTCGGCGATCAGCATCCGCTCCTCGTCGCTCATCAGCTTCCTCCGTCCCAACAAGTCCCGCGCGGACGGACGTCGCGTGCGATCGGGGTGCATCATCTCCTCCAAGATCCCGCGCAAGTCGGACGACGTCCGAGGCGTGGGAAGGAGATGACCGTCGCGCAACGCGTGCCACTCGGGACCGTTCTCGGGGAGGGCGAAGGGATGTGGACGGTCCAGGCAGATCTCGTACACGGTCGCGCCGAGGGAGAAGATGTCGCTCTGTGCGTGGGCGCGCGCGCGCGTGAGGCGTTCGCTTCGTTTTCCTCCAGGGCGAGGGCTCTGACAAGGGAAATGGCAAGGGTTCCCCTGTCTCACCTTGGTCAGGTCGTCCGAGTCCCCCTCCAGGAGCTCCCTCGACACGTACCGGCTGTCCCCCTCCTCGACGTCGGCGTCGTTCCCCCCCTCGCCGCTCGTGCTCACCAGCCCGAAGTCTCCCAGCTTGTACCGTCCCCCCTTCACGAATATATTCTCCGGCTTGATGTCCAGGTGGATCATGCGCGACTCGTGCACCAAGTCCAACGCCAGCAGCACCTCTCGCAGCAGCTTGCACCTCCTCCCCTCGTCCTTGAGCAATCCCCGCTTCATTTCGTCCAACAACGTGCCCTCGCACAATTCCGTCTGGATGTACAGCCGCCGTCCCTCCATCCACGCCTGGTGATATCGCACGACGTGACGACTTCCGTCGTGCGCGTCGCGATCGCCCACTTCGGCGAGGGCGTAGACCTCGCGCATCATCCGATCGCGATCGGCGCGTCCCCGCGCCTCGCGACGGGCCGACTTGATCGCGTAGAGGCGTCGATCGGTCCGATGTCGGACGCGGAAGACGGATCCGAAGGATCCGCTGCCGAGGGTGCCGACGACTTCGAAGTCGGCGGCGAAGCGGGAGAAGGAGGTGGTGCGACGGTGGACGGGCTGGTCGAGGTCGCTTCGGACGTTGCTGCTGCCGCGGCCGTCGTCGTCGTCGTCCATTCCCGGGAGGCGACGGCGGCGGTGGGAGCGCATGGGACGCTTGGGCGAGGGCACGGGTCGGCGCAAGAAGCCGTTGTCGTCGTCGTCGCCGGCATCGGCGGCGTCGTCGTTCTCCTCGTCGATGCCCTTCAGAGCCTCGACGCTGCCCTGGCTGAACATCTGGAGGAAGCTGTTGGCTCGTCCCAAGCTGCGCAGGCCTCGAGGGGGGGAGCGGGCCGTCGGCACGAGAGCGCCGTCGATGTCGAAGCAGTTGTTTCCGCTGCTGTCGCTATCATTCCTGCCGCCGTTGGACGAGCTATCTCCGTCGTATGCCACCAAGGCGCTTCCGCCAATGCCGTCATTCTCGCATTCCATCATCCTATCGCCGTCGCCAAGGTCCATCAGCCTTCTGTTGGGCTTGGTCTTGATCGTCGTCGGCTGGCACCTCGTGGAAGGAGGACGAGGAGGACTGCTCAATGGAGGAGGGCTCGGTCCTGCGCAATAATTCTCGGCGCCAACGCTGCCCTCGTCGTGGCCGTTATAGCTGCTGGCCATCATCTTCTCCCCGCTGATGCTCCTGCCGCTGATTTTGCGATTCTCCTTGCCCCTGCCAGCCTCGTGTTTGCCGCCGTCTCTTCCGGGAGAAGGGAAGAAGGGGAATTCCATCACGTCTCGGGGGCTCACGTCCTCCTCCTCTATGCCTCCGAAGCCGTCTTCGGCGCCGTAATTTCCAGAGTTGATCCCCCTCCTCCTCGGGAAATCCAGAGAGTCGTCCTCGTCGGCGTCGTTGCCGGCATGGGCGAACAGGCGGGAGACCCCCTTGCCCTTCTTGAGAGTCGAGGGCGGGCAGACTAGTAGATTTTCGGGCGCGCCCGAGGCCTTGCCCGGGACCTGCCTCCCCTCGTCGCCCGGGGGGGAGCCCGCGACGGCGCCCCTCCTCCTGCCTTTCGATTCCTTCCTCGCCGACTCCCTGGGCGATCCCAGGCGTTCCAGCGACGAGCGGGCCAACGTTTTCTTCACGTCCGTGTTCCGGCGGTAGTTGTCGTCATTGTCATTGTTGTCGCCGTCGTTGCCGCCGTCGTCGGCCAGGTTGAGCCTGCGGACTTTGGCGCCCACCCTCGCGATGGACGGGGGAGGGCTCACGTCCCCTGAGCGATCCACGGCGCCGTCCATGGAGTCGTCGAGCGAGTCGTTCAACTCGAACGACTCGTCATTGCAGTGGCTGCCCACGTCGGTGTCGCTCTCCTCGGCCTCCTCGCCCTCCTCCTCCTCCTCGCGCTCGTCGGTCGTCGCGGGCAGGAATTCGACGGAGGAGGGCCGATTCCGCCCCCCCCTCGCGGCGTCGTCTCGGATCCGCTTGAGGATGGGCGCGGGGTTCGGCGCGGGAGGAGCCTGGGGCAGCGCCCGGGGCGTCGCCCGGACTACGCGGCGCGGGCGCCGCGGTCGGCCCGCCGCCGGCGCCGGGGTCCGTCCCGCTTGTCCTCCGGCCATATTATCGACGTCGCTTCCCCCTCCCGAGAGAGTCGCCTGCCGCCCGTGTCCTCGCTGCCAGCCGTCGGTCGCCGCTGTCCCGTCGCCGCCGCCGCAGCAACTATGCCGATGCCTATGCCGATGCCGACACGATGCTTTTGTGTGCGTCCATCAATGTTGTTTTGGGGGGGGGCCGGGGAGGGCCGGGGGGGCGGGGCGGCGGGGGCGCTAAGTATCTAGCTGTGTTGGAAAAAAAAAACGGCCGTTTTTTGGGGAAGCAGAGGAACAAATCCGGC
>JALLPA010001634.1:0-10455 GCA_036939895.1 Thalassiosira exigua | reverse complement strand
GAATCCACATCTGCACTCGAGTTGATACATACATATCTACACTCTAAATAGCTAGACCAAATTTAAATATACCCATCTCGGGATGTAGCTAAAAGCGTTCGTCGGGGGTTGCGGGAGGTTGCGGGTGTGCGTGGCCGTGTCTGCGCGACCACGTGTGGGACCAGACATCATAAGAGGAGGTCCCATCAAACAAAATAAAAACAACCAGAATCGACCACGATGATCCACTCCAACCCCACCGAACCGCCCGCGGCAGCGGCGCCGTTCAAGAAGCAGTCGAGCGACGGCACAGCGGCGAGCAACGCCAGCAGCGTCGAGTCCCTTGCCCTTGCCCGTGGCGAAGATGTGGCCGACGACGTCTACGCGAGCCTTCCCCGCGGAGGCGGCGACAACGGCGTCGGTGACAACGACCCTCGCGAACGAGCCAAGCGCAAGACCGCCACGGCCCAGGCCAATCAAGTTTTCTTCATGATCGGATGTCAGCGATCGGGATCGAACTGGCTACGGACGATGTTGTCGGAGCGAGAGGACCTCATTGCCCCGCACCCTCCGCACATCATGAGGGACTTCATGCCGAGACTGGGGAAGTACGGTGATCTGAGCGCGCAGGCGAATTTGAGGGTGAGTCGTGGTTTTTGCACCAGCACAGGCCCGTGACGATAGGTATTCGGAAATGTATCGCGATTCTATGCAGTTGCATCGCGTAGCCGAACGCAGCCTCCAGAGCCAGCAAATCGAGAGAATTGAACTTGGTGCTGCCGCGATCGCCTGGGCAGATGAAACTCATGCCGTCTGATGTGGACTTGGATGGGATACGTCGTGGCGCTGAACTTGTTTTCATACGCAGCTGAATATCATGCCGGCCATTCTCTTCTACCGATGAGAGTAGTATCCCTCATTTTCTCACGTGTACATTCATTGCTGGCCGCTCCGTCTCAGATCCTGATCGATCACGTTTGCGCCTTCGTGGAGCGCAACCAAGTCCAGTGGGTCGACTTGCACTCCCGACCTATGAAGTTCAAGCGCTCTGCGATCCTCATGGAGGTCATGGTCACGATCGAGTGCTTCCACTTCAAGGAGAAGTACGCGGCGAAGCAGGAGGGAAGAGATGTGGTGGAGAAGGTAGACAATCCGTTCTATCTGTTGGCCGTCTTCGACGCCATCATGAACGCGATGACCAAGGCCAACGGCAAGAAGGTGAGAGATCGTGGTAGCTTGGTTTTCAAGTCTGCGCCACAAAATATCGACGGATCGAGCCGTCGTATCTAGTGTCTTTGGCTACTGCTGACTTGAGCATTCTTGCCTTTGGCTAGAACTGTCTTACCCACCTGTGTTTCACTCGCACATTCTGCTTGCCTCACATTCTGCTTGCTTTTGTTTGCCAACAATTTACAAGATATGGATGTGCAAGTCCATGGGCATGTCTCAATTTCACGACCTGCTCCNGCGATCGAGCGACGGCACGGCCGAGACGACGCTCGCGAGCGACGACGAGGGCGACGACAACGGCGACGACAACGGCGGAGGCGCGGGGAGTCGCGCGAGCGGCGCCGCCGCCGAGTCCCCCTCCGGCGAGGGGGACGTCTGGGCGAGCCTTCCCCGCGGCCGCGGCGACGACAACAACGGCGGCTGCGACCGCGACGGCGATGAGGGCGGGGACGGCGGCGACGAGGGCGGCAGCGGCGGCGGCATGGGAAGCCGCGTGAGCAGCGTCGAATCCCTCGCGAGCGGAGCCTCGGGGAGGAGCTCTCGGCGGTCGACCGATCCCGGTCCCCCCCTCCCCGGTCCCCTCCCCCGCCCTCCGCTCCGTTCGTCCCTCCTCAAGGCCGGCCGGGCGGCGTCGCAGAAGTCGCTGCGGTGGAGCGCGATCCTGTGCGACTCCGACGGCGAAGGCGACAACGACAGCGAGAACGGCGAGGGCGACGAGCGATCCTGGGCGTCGCTCGGCGACGAGGACGACGAGGACGACGACAACGGCGGAGCGTCCCTCGCGCCGTCCGACCTCGAGGCCGCGGAGGCCGAAGGAGAACCCGCGGGAACGGCCGAGGCGTCCGGCGACGCCGCCGCCGAAGCCCGGCCGCGCGAACAAATCAAGCGCAAGACCGTCGCCGCCCAAAGCGATCAAGTCTTCTTCATGATCGGATGTCAGCGGTCGGGCTCCAACTGGCTTCGGACGATGCTGTCTGAGCGAGAGGACTTGATCGCCCCGCACCCGCCGCACATCATGCGGGACTTCATGCCGAGACTGGGGAAGTACGGCGATCTGGGGGTGCAGGCGAACTTGCGGGTGAGTCGCGCGTTTGGCACGAGCATAGGCTGATTTTGCGTGGAGCCTGTTGCATCGGACTCTGCGGCTCAATGAGACCGGAGCGAAACGCGGTCCCAAACGAACTACAAGACGGACAGAGCTGACACGCCGCTATTCCCGAGCGTCGGAACTGCGAGTCACGAAAGCCGGAGCTTTCTCACCAAGGACTTCGGGCCGTCGGACTCGATTCGCCCGTGCGGTGTTTCGACGCCCGCATCGGCCGAAGGCCGGACTCGCGTCTCGGTTCCCGGGTCGTCCCCGCGAGGTCGAAGCCCCGTCGCGGCGGATATTTCGCTCGGACTCGACGGTTGCCGCCGGACCCTCGGCCTCACTGGTTTGCGCGACTCGACGGCCGCGAGTCAGTCATGCTCGACGTGGACTTGGAGCTTGGCGCTACCGGACTTGAATCCGGGTCCTGGCCTTGGCCGATGCGCTCGCTTTCCTACGCGGTGGGACTTGCCGCCCTGCCGTTCTACCTAACTTGCCCGCAATGCTCGGGACTCGCATGTCAGCTGAGGTTCGTTGCCAGACATTGATCGGAGCTGCGCGTCGCTTGCCGCGTCGTCTGGGCTTGGAGCAACCGGACGTCTGCGTCGGCCGAGCTGGACTTTGTCTTTGCGCGAACTTCCATGCAGTTGGAATCCACCTCACGAGAGCTTGGCCTCGTGGCTGTGGGCCTGCCTCGTCCGCTCAGCGTGGACTTGCAATGCCCGAACTTCCCTGTGTGTTGTATCGGGGTGAGCTGGAGATGGACTTAGTTCAGAAGCCCACGAGGTTGAAACCCATCCCGGAGAGCTTACGCTCGATGCTGCTGGACTTGCGCGCGCTCGGCTGGACTTCCGTGTCGTTCCGAGCTTGCGATCGGGGCAGCTGGTATTTTCGAGCCCATGCTGGACTTACACGCTAGTACCTTGGGGGCTTAAGGCTGCTAGCCTGTTCGAGCCGACGCTGGACTTACGCACTGTTTCCTTTGGAGTTGGATCGACTGGACTCATTCTACCCGTGGCGTTGGAGCTGAGCTTGGACTTTTGGAGAGCCGGACTTGGACTTGATGCTAAAGCCCGTGCGGTCGAGACCGCTACTCCAGAAAGAGGCCGAAAGCTTCTCGACTCGCTCACTCAGGTTGATGTACATGTCCCGTTTTGGGCATGTTTCTTTTCGGGCCAATGCTGGAGTTGGATCGACTGGACTTATTAACCCGTGGCGTTGGAGCTGGGCTTGGACTTGGAGAGCCGGACTTGGACTCGATGCCAAAGCCCGTGCGGTCGAGACCGCTACTTCAGAAAGAGGCCGAAAGCTTTTGGCTTGCTCACTCTGATTGATGTACATGTCCAGTTTTGGGCATACCACGGCTTAGCGTCACGAATGCACCCTCGCCCGCCTCACGCTCGAGCGAATCGTCCCTTCCTCCTCTCAGATCCTGATCGATCACGTCTGCGCCTTCGTGGAGCGGAACCAAATCCAGTGGGTCGACTTGCACTCCCGTCCGATGAAATTTAAAAGGTCCGCGATCCTCATGGAGGTCATGGTCACCATCGAGTGCTTTCATTTTAAGGAGAAGTATACGGCAATGCAGGAGGGGGGGGAGGCAGTGGAGAAGGTAGACAATCCGTACTATCTGTTGGCCATATTCGACGCCGTGATGAACGCGATGACCAAAGCCAACGGCAAAAAGGTGAGAGGTCGTGGTACCTTGGTCTTCGAGGCCGTGCCGAGATATTGATGGATCGAGCAACACATCGAAGGAGCAGGAGTCATTGAGATTGCTGGACTTGTACAGGTCACTGTATTTACACCTCGTGCCTTTGGCTACTGCTGACTTGGGCGTTGTTGCCTTTGGCCAAGACTTTGATAGATATGCTTCCCTCACGTCCTCCTTGCTTTTGTTTTCTACAAGATATGGATGTGCAAGTCCATGGGCATGTCTCAATTTCACGACCTGCTCCTTTCCTTCTACGGCAAGGAGCGGCTCCGGTACATTTACCTGGTCCGGGACCCCCGCGATGTCTGCCTTTCCTTCATGAAGACGCCCGTGGGAGACTGCCACCCGTACGCGATCGCCAAGAAGTGGGCCAAGCTGCAAAACTTCGCGGCGATCATTTCACATGAAAACACTGAATTGATCCACCAGGTGTGCTACGAGGAAGTCCTCGGGAACAAGCAGAAGCGCGTGGCCGAGGTCCTGAAGTTCATGGGGGCGAGAAACGTCGACCGGTCCATGCGACGGGGCAGCATCGTTGCGATCAAGAGCGAGAAGGAGGTCGTGGCCAGCGCCAAGAAGGGGCGGGAGGCCCTGATGGCCCGGAGCCTGTCCTATCAGTTCCAGAACCTCCAGAGGGGAGACTCCTTCAACGCCGGGCAGTTCCAGAAGTGGGCCAAGGAGATGAAGCTCGACGATATGGAGGTGGTGGAATCCGTGGCGTTCGAGGAGATGGATCGCCTCGGGTACGAGCCGCACGCGATCAAGACCAAGGAGGATCGCATGGATTTCACCGAAGAGCTTCGGGAGAGATACAATGCGGAGAACAAGAGGCTGATCGACAAGATGTACATGGAACTTGCCATCGATAACCCGGACGATCTGAAGCGGAGGAAGGTGCAGGCGGCAGTATTGGAGAAGACAACTTCGGAGCATTACGATGAGGAATTTGTGAAGACCTTTGTCATAGACATGGACGGAGCCCTTGATTATGTTGATAAGGCACAGAATGACAGGGGCTTTCTCAGCAGAAGTTCCACTGGGCTTGACGAGTTTGACTTTCGACAATGGCCTCTGGATGCATCCGAGGTAGGGTTTCAGGTACGTAACATCCCGGCGTAATGTCTTCAATATTGGTTCAGACCTTTGCCCACCTCTGTTGTTTGATGTTGGCACAGCCTGGCATCGAAGTATCCAAGAGATTCGATTCTCAAGACACCCAAACTCTGCAGTTGAAAGGCGGCCTCTCCATCACCTTCGCTGCGGCTTCTCAGGGCGGTTATTATCCAAACGATAGGGACAAGGAAAATCAAGATGCATACATAGCTGGCGCACAGGTATATGAAGCAAAGAGCAAATCTCTGCTGAAGAATCAGAAAAATTCTGGATTCTTATTTGCTGTATTCGATGGTCATGGTCCTAATGGAACCGAATGTGCTAAGAGGGCGCAAGAGAGTGTCATGAAACAATTCGTTGCAGATATGAAAGACGAGACTGCAAGAGAAGATATGGAGCCCAAGGAATCTGTGGACGAATCTGGCCGCATATCAAGAAGATTTTCATCAGCTTACCAGCGAGCTTCTACCTTGTTGGTAACTGGAGAAGTTGGAATCGATGCAGCTCACTCAGGAACCACTGCCACTTCACTCTTCATCACCAAGGACTTCTTGCACACAGCCAATGTTGGAGATTCTCGTTGCTTGTTGATCAAAAATGACTCGAAGGGCAAGACTTTAGTCGAGGCGCTTACTGTGGACCATACGCCAGAGCGCGAGGACGAGATCAAGCGAATTGAGGCACATGGAGGTGTGGTCATGGCTCCGGATCAATACGATGCGAACGACCCTACATTGGCGAGCTTCGAGCAGAAACGGATATGGTCCAAGGCTGGAAAGTGGCCCGGTACTGCATTCACGCGTTCGATCGGAGATGCGGTGGCAAAAGAACTGGGCGTTTGCGCGGACCCAGAGTGTGCCAATTTCCCCGTTCCGACATCTGATGCGACATTTGTCCTGGGGAGCGACGGCGTCTTCGATTTCATCCCGGACGAAGAAATCGGTGATATAGTGATGAAATTCAAAGACCCAGCGGAGGCTTGCCGCGAACTCATTGGAAAGGCATGGAACAGGTGGTGTGAAAGCGAGGAAAGGACAGACGATATTACAGTCATTGTAGGTCACGTGAAGCACTCTGAGCGTAGCGTTTTTCGCAAGCTGCGTCGTCGTTTGGCAAGGAGTGGGTGAATATATATGATATATGAACAGGTATGCACGTGAAAAGACAGTTGGTGTTGCATGTGGCACAAAAATCATGGCCCGCCACGGGTATTAGCGTAGCGTTTTTGGCAAGATACTTCATCGTTTGGCAAAGTGGGGTTGAATATTTGTTCAGGTATGCATGTGAAAAGACAGGTCGTAGGTGTTGCTCGTGGCACACAAAATCATGGCTCGTTGTGGAAACGGGTAATAAATAATTAACATTTTCCTTCACTAAGTATGAAGTTGAGTGTGTTTGAAACGATGGTGTGTTTTCCTTGTTGGATCAAGTTATTTTCTTTCGATGATCGATACAGTAGATGCAGATGGCCCACTTCTCCTAAGTACTTAGGTCCACTTTCATTCAGAGTAACTGAGGATAATTGTCACAATTCACAAATACTATGCAGGCCACACGCCAGCGATAGCGCTCGTATTCGCTCGCATCGTGACTTGCAGAGACAACGGCGCGATGTTGGATTGGAATGTTTCCATGCCGATGGAATCCACATTCTCCCATCCGTGTTGCCTTTGTGCCGTCTCTCTCTTCTCAGCCACCTTTCATTACCGTGGTCGTACCTATCGGACCGGGGTCATCGTCGTCCATCTCCAGTGGGGACGGCTCGGTCTTCATCTAACTTGCTCTCCTCCCACCCATCTTATCCTCATCGATGTGATCTCACTGTGGTTGCTGTCGCGGTCATCGTTGGCAGGGTAGTAGGGGCACATCGACCTCCGCTTCATCCACAGCAAGCTGTACCCTCTCCCCCGTCCGACGGCGAACGATTCCCTTCAAACAGAGGGCCACCACCCCAAACCGGCAAATGCCATGTTTTGCTTGATGCACGCATTCGCACCCTCCGGATTGATCTCCACACTGACGCCATGGAGGGTTTAAGCCCCCTGCCTCAGGTACATTCGACGTAGCTCCTAGGCATGCACGTGGCCGTCGGCGCACAGGAGCGGACGCACGCCATTCCCTCGACGGCATTCGTCGTCGGGATCGTGACGTCCTTCAGATATCTACAATACTGTTGTTGCGGTGCTGCGGTGCCTTCCATTCTCCCGACCCACCTGGTCTCGATCGACAGACTCACGATGCTGCCGTGGTTTGTCAGAGCTGTAATAAGCAGTCCCCATCAACGATGGCGCTGCAAACCTCATTAGGGCGGCGGCAAAGAAGAAGTGTAGCCCGCAGAAAACTTACAGTTGACGCTAGGTAGGTAGATACGCAAGGTACGTGTGGTGGACTCCGTTTTTGTACGACGGAATTAATATATAAAAAGGCGCGCTATCTTTTACGTCTTCGGCTTTGCGACATAAAGAGAGATCACGAAAACCCACCGCCCGCTTGACGGTGACGGTGGCGAATGGCGACGTCCCGCACCCGTCCCGCCCTGCAGCACAAACAATTGCCCATCCAACAATGGCGTCGTCGTCGACCCCATTACAGTGGGTGGGGGCGCCGCATCGGGCTTGAATGGGGAGCATCTCCCGTGAGGCACAAAACTATCACCCATTGCCCCTCGCTGCAGATCCGGTTTTACGGCAACAACAAAAGCCATGACACCCGACGAAATTGAAACCCTAAGAAAATCGATCGCCATCGTTCCCAAGGTGGGAGGCTTCCTATCCTTGATCGCATGCACTGCGATCATACGAGACGTATTCATCAAGTGGCGCAGAAAGAAGCACATATCGTTGTCCTCCGTCATAGTGTTTTGCATCACCGTTGCGGATTGGTTGTTTTCTCTTTTCTGTCCATTTTTGTCTACATGGTAAGGTTTGTTTTCAATGGGCCTTCGCTCTTATTCTTAGTAGATCTGTGGCCGCGCCTTTTGCCTCATCGCGCTGCTTGCCAAATCATGCTAGGATGATGCCAGCTAATTCGTGGGCTTATTTAGCATCGGGTACCGATCAGACGTGTACCGCCCAAGGCTTCATCAAAACCTTTACAACTGTGGCATCCATGGGCTATTACGCCGAGCTGATGATTTTATGTGAGTCTAAGGGTGAATGATATCCTACCTCTGTCATGCACTGCAAATCTGAGCTTTTGCGCCTCCTGGTTCATTTTCACAGTCTGGACCACTGTTCGCTTTGATTTGACTGAAAGTTACACAAGCAAAGTTAAGATTCAGCTGTCCTTCGTATTACCGCCAATCGTTGTCGCTTTGGGGATTGCGATACCTCCTGTGCCCTTGCAAATGTATAACGAAGCTCGTCACTATTCGTGCGCTATAAATGCATTCCCTAACGGCTGTGAATACAAGCGAAAAGTTGATTGTGTTCGCGGAGAAGGTGCTTGGGATTATTGGTATGTCTTCGTTGCATTCTCTATGATATGCAACATAATAATTATCGGTTCAGTGGTCTTGCTTACCTGGTCAGTCTACAATCAAGAACGCAAGGTGAGCATTGCAGTTTGTAAATTCTACGAGATCTTTTACGAATGCAACATCCAATGCATACCTAAATCGTTCTTGTCCAGACTGATAAATATTTGACAAGAGGGCAAGAAAGGATGAGAGAGAGCACAACAAAGACGTTCTGGCAGGGCATTCGCTACATTCTTGCATACATGTTGGCATATATTCCTCTCTATATGTTCGCATACTATCGATTAGTTCTGCGGTGGCCTCCCGCAGTAGTCTGGTACTTGAACATAACCCTGACACCGCTCTTGGGCGTATTCCTGTCGTTCGCATATTTCCGCCACCGGTATCTGACATTCAGAAAAATTAACCCAGAGGCAACTCTAATTGCAAGTTTGAGCAATGTATTCAACATTGACATCGACTATCACAGAAGTTCAACCGAGGGGGATTTGAGTAATGATTTGGAGAGAGTTCTGGCGAGTCCGCTTTTGGAGCACACTGAGCAATCCACCTGAGGTTATTCTCTGCAACTCCATGACCATTCTATGCCATTGTCTGGACATATTGAACCTGCAAATCAACGCTTGTTCACGAATGGTCACTGCCCCACATCACTCTGCAAATTCACGTTTGCGATTGGATTGTCGTCGTCCAAATGGTGAGTTGAGCAGGGATAAAGGTGACACGAGTGTTGTATCTGGATTATGTCAGTACATCTACACAGACCAGGACCTTAGAATATTTTCACGCAATGGCCAAGCTGCATCACATACTATACTCTACAATTGAGAACATAAAATGGCATGACTACTTGATGGTAAAGTAAGCCAGAGACAGTGCTTATTTGGAAGCTAATTTGGCCATTGAGCCTTTGGAGTACCACGCAAGTGTAGTAAGCATATAGATCAGGTTTTATTTGTCTTTGTTTTCATTAAACTGTGCTTCTATGCTGGCTAGTGCTCTGCTAACCCATCCGCAATCCTGTCACACCAAAGAGACTTATTATATGGGCATCATTTTTGAAAAACCTCCCTAGACAATGTTTCTAAAATTGTCAGGATTCGACATATGAGAGGCTTCCTTGGACTCGAACTGATCTGGATAGGACAAAGAAATTTATATGGGGTCCCACACCTGAGAATGCAACATACAAATGGCCAAGATAGATAAAAAAGGAAAATGATGGCCCAACACTAAATTTCGACAGCACATCCAGCATCACTCTTATCAAATGGAATTCCAACATCAAAACTGCAGAAATGCTATAAGAAAAACTGCTGCACGCACCTGGAATAAGATATGTCATCAATGTGAGACTGATGAGTCATGATTTTTTGCATGTTCCATCCATTTACGATGCATGGGGAGCGTTGAAATACCTATCTAGATATGGAAAATTAATATATCAATCACAATTGTAAACAAGAGGAAAGGACAATATCAAATACTTTCCCCCTCTCTGATGCCATAAAAATTGCCATCCCTCCCATTTTAATGTAAAAGTACTATTCTGACTAATTGGTGCAATGAAGACTTCAAAGACGTAAGAGAAACTATTGAAGCATGTCTTTGTATCAATATTGATGGCCAGAGAGGACCATTGAAGTGAAGTAAATTGACCGTCACCCAACAAAACACAAAAACAAGCAAACCACCACATAGACACAAAAATAAAAATCCTTTTGAAGTACACAAGCTTTTAATGGTCACATAGCAAATTTCCCCACACAGAATACAAGAGAGGTTTTTTTCCTACCTGACCTTTTGGGGGACATTCGCCTACGTCGTAGGAATTAGTACAAATATCCGCTCTCG
>JALLPA010001633.1:0-10462 GCA_036939895.1 Thalassiosira exigua | reverse complement strand
CAGATTATGAGCTCGAGGTTGCCCTCTCGCTCGGCTACATTCTATTGTGGTCGCCACGCGCGAGAGAGCAGGTCTGGCCGTCGTCGCAGCATCGTGTGGCTACGGATGAACGTCCGGTGATCTGGCGTAGGCATGAACATCACTGTTTCAATATTTAGTATATGGTCGAATAATGGTTTCTTACTGAAGAGTTGGCATGTGAAAAACAATATCGGCGCAGCGCGATGCCCCTGTGGCATCGCGCTGTTTTCTTCCCCCCTCCCCCCTGCTGCTTGTGCTTGCGCTTGCTCTGTATGTTAGCATTGAGGAAGCCATAGAGTGGCTCGAGCAACCTGATTTTTTTTCAATAATGTGATGCTTTCTTTTTATTTGGCCCAAGAACAAATTCATGTTCAATTTCCAACGTTTGTGAACAGTAAAAATATGTCATGTAATGCCGCGAAATGAGAAGGGATAGACGGAGCTTTGCAAGAATTTCCATCAAGGCCCAGCAAATTAAAACTGATAGTGCCGATAGTGTTCCAATTATTTTTTTAGATCTCAACAAAATATTCAGTATATAATAGACCGATACCAGCATAACTGTAAACAGAACAACAACTATACTATCCTGGCATTTTTGTGTGTCCCTAGTTGTGCTAAAGTGTCCAGTATTTCCAGCACATAGTTTGAAGCATCAATCATACTTCCAAACGGATCTTCCTTTGACATTTCTCGGGCAGAGGTCTCCCCTAATGGCGCTCGACTCACCCCGAAAGCGCCAACTTTGGAAGCGAAGGAAGCAAAGTCGTCGTAGATGCCACTCTCCTTCCCCCACAACTTTTCTTTGCGCATGTTGCCACGATCAAATACTTCAAGGAAGGCCTCAATCGACACACCATGTCCATTCCTGTACCTCCTCTTCATCATTTCCACATTCAATAACTGCTCTGTGTCACCCTCTCTGAAGAGGGCGAACAGGGGCACTCCCACGTACATGCATTCAGATATCAACTGGCTGCCGCCGGACGATACCACCCCATCGACTAGTGGCAAAATCTTGCCAAGGAGAGATGCATCGCGAATAACATGAATACGAGGGGCGTTATCGTCTTGGACCTCGCCGTCGTCGCCCTCGTCAGTTGGAGCGTGGACTTCCGAGAGATCCCGCGACTCCCGCCCAGCGGGGTCGAATGCTAGGACGTCAAACCCTTGGGCCAAAAGTACCTCTTCCACGCGTCCACCGTTCCGATCGCGGAAGTAGCACGCGACCACCTTCCTCTGCCTCGCGCCGTTTCGTAAGGGCGTGAGGACCACTTCAAGTCCAAGCGCCTCGCGGTGATCCCGCATCGTCATCTCCTTGCGCAGAGGGGGCGCCGCGACCGCATCCCCTGCACCTGCTGTCTCCAGGGGGATGAAGCTCGTACCAACTCGCCACCGGCACCCCCACGAGTTCCGCGCGTTGAGCGCGCGCTGTCCGTCCCAAGCCTCGCTCAAGTCCGGATCGGACGCCACGTACGACGGCTTCGACGCAACGACGAAGGTCTGGCCGTGGGACATGGACAGGCACGGCACGCCCGTCAGGAATGACCAGAGCGCGCCGGGGACGTCGGCGTCGGTGACGATCAGGTCCGGGACGGACGGTCCGGCGCGGGACGCACCGCAGGCTTTCGCCAGCCTCCGCGGGAACGGCCTCGTCACGTGATACGTCGTCCTCCCCCGTCTCTCGACCGCTGGACCCGCATCGGCAGTGGCAGTGCGACTCGACGCGTCCCACACGGCCCCGGCCTCCGCCGACCAGGTGTACATCCGCACGTCGACGCCCGCGTCGTTGAGCGCGACCGCGACCGCATACGACCGGGCGGCGTGTCCCCGCCCCCGGCCGTGGACGTGATACTCTACCAGACGTCTCCGATTTCTGTCGCCCCCGAAGGTCGGGGGAGGCGGACGGCACCCATATCGGACGAGGGGTACAAGAAGGACGAAGGCGGCCACCGCGGCGACGACGAAGGCCGCGGCCGCGGCGCGGGGGAGTGACCGTCGTCGTTCGGCGGACGCGAGGGCCGTCGATCGGCGCCGAGGGCACCCCCGGGTCCCGCCGCGGCTCGTCCGCGTCCCCGCCCGTGTCCCTTCTTTTGAAGACG
The DNA here is from genome assembly GCA_036939895.1 of Thalassiosira exigua. Classification (NCBI taxonomy): domain Eukaryota; phylum Bacillariophyta; class Thalassiosirophyceae; order Thalassiosirales; family Thalassiosiraceae; genus Thalassiosira; species Thalassiosira exigua. Next base: position 8,339 of record JALLPA010001633.1, on the reverse strand, counting down.
TAGCCTCCTTTGTTGCGGTCTCTTCCAGAACTTCCCGGAAGGTCGGATCTTTCCTAGACGCCCAGCCGGGAATATTCCTGGTATTTTCTTCTCTCCTCGCAATCGCTGTCGATGGTCCCCGCTCCCCGAACCTGTGCCTGTGCTCGACGTCGCTTGCGGTCGCCGCTGCCCGAACCCGAGTCCGAGTCCGAGTGGACCATGGTTGTCGACGTTCTGCCGGCATATTATTATCCGCACACCCTTATTCCTCCCTGACTCTATTATGGGTGGGGGGGTCGGGTGGGGTCCGTCATCCCACATCCCACTGCCATGGCCACGGCCATCATGGTCGTCGAGCAAGTCGCAGTCGCAGGCAAGGAGTCGAGGCAGGTTGAAGGTTGACGAGCTTTGAGTATGTACGGTACCTACAGGTACCTACCGTGATTGTACTCAACGGTTGATAAATTTCTGCATAGGAATACGTATCGTACCCCTCACCGATCCAATGTCGTAGGCCGCGCGATCGATTGTTTGGGGGCCGATGTAGGAAAGATCGCCGAAGCACGTCGGACGCTGGGTCTCTACTGTTTTATGCCCGTGTCGAGCACTCGCTAGGGAGCCGCTCGGACGACGGGGTCGACTTCATGGTCGACGCTGACCTCCTANGGGGGGGGGGGGGGGGGGGGGGGGGTCCGTCATCTCTACTCTCCTACAGCATATCCTTGAACTTGAATGTGTGAGGTCAGGAGTGTTTATCCTCTAATATGGTGATTGATTAATTTTCTGAATCCAGTCATTATCATGCCTCAAACAAAACCAAGGTAAATCTATGCCAACCTAGCACAAAACCTAGTAAAAATGCCACAATTGTAGATATAGAGCGTATACTAGCTAGGTCCAAGATTGATGTCATTCGGGTAAACATATTAGGGCCTAATTCTTAGGTATGGCCTCGAATTAAGTCTGAATGACCCCACCCTGAAGCAGGCCCTGAAGATGGACAATTCTTTGCAGCCCTAAAATTTGTAGGGAAATATGGTACCCAACCATCAGCAAACTTGACTCTGATAATCCTAAATAACAATGAAGGTATTGACCATACCCAATGAGTCCAAGACCATTGGTCTCGTTCACAAAACCTCCCATGAAGCCAGCAGTAGGAGAGGAGGCGAGCCAACCCATCACGAGTTCCTCAGTCCAAGGTTGCTGAAGATCTCTCGGAAAGCCCACAATATATCCAATTCCAGAAACAAAAAGTTGAAATCCCCTTTCCCACCTTTTGCTTTTGATCCTTCTTAAACCTTGACCCAAATGTTTTATACAACAACATACATAGAGGCTTGGCTACGTGCATTATGAGGGAAAGTCCTGATAAGGTTGTGGTCGTGATACAGATTGGGTAACTTCTTCAACAATGACCAGTAAATACCATAACCATAATGAGAACACTAGACAAGGATTTCCAATTGTATTGCATGCAATATAAACCTGTATATTCAAAAACATTTGCCAGACTTTTTCACTCACACGACCAAGCAGCGATTTGGGTAAATCACCAACTGATCACTTCTAACGCCAAAACGAGCAATTTTTGACTAACACAGACTTCCGCAAAACGTTGGACATCTCTTTTTCAGGCAATTATAGTAGTGTATTGGTGCTAAGTCCTATGCAAGTGCACCGGGTCTGTTGATGCTTTTACATTAGGACATTGCCGTTAATTGCTAAAAAAACCGTTGGCATTGATTGGGCGGGCACATGTTTTTGGATATAAATGCTTATATATTCTAAGCAAGATTGATTGGATAAATCATTATCTCCCGAAAGGGGGACTTATCGAGTGTTTTTTTAGTAACCAAGTTTAAATGAACAAGTTTGGAATGAGTACATTTTCTACACGATGGCTGTGTCTGAAGTCAAATGGCACTCAACTGAATTGCATCATTGTTGCCAATGATGAGGTCATTTCAACACATAGCATAAACTGAAAATATTTCCACATTTGCTTCAGTATTATTTCATGAATTTTTGCGTGTAAAAGTGAGATATTAAGAGATTGCTGTCCCCTAGATATTATGAACCTATTATAAATTATTGTGGCAGAGTAGAATTTATGAAGAGAGAGATTTTATCAACTTAATGGCAAATCAGTTGTGGAATGTAGCTGCTGGTTCTGGAACTAGTGTGTTTTGCCCATATATTCAGGAGGATATAATGGTATAGGAAAATGAAATTTCTAGACGGTCGATATTACTTGACAAGAAAGACAAAGACAGCGGATTAAAATTGGAGAGGGATAAATTATGATCTCTAGAACAGAGTAACGAAAGGAAGTTTTTGATGGGGGGGGGGGGGGGGGGTCATTAAAAGAAGAACAAGGATAAACAGAAGATGCCACTCCCCTTCCTTGATGCAAAGAGGTGACAACTTAGCCCTGACACAGCCTTGCCCAAAACCTATGTCCCACGCTAGAGGGACGGAAAGTAACCAACCGGTAAGACATCCCTATACGAGGACAAGGAAATTTTCGTCTCCCAGGGATGAGGGATAGGACAGGGGGCGGTCCCTCCTCCAGCAAGGTGGGAATGGCGCAAAGCGAAGGCGAAGGTGACAAAGCCACTCTGATGCCGCTGTGGAAATGTCAACACCAGCATGAAGACAAGCCTCAATCCTCAATCCGCTTGCAAGTCGCAGGTAGTGCCGAGCATAAATTCCAACAGCAAAAATATTCCAGCTCAGAAGAAAGTCTCTCCTTTTCCCTCTGCATTGCAATAAGTCCGTCCGTCCACAGATGGCACGGAATGACATGGACATGCTGGCCGTTCGTGTTCCCGATGGTGTGTGTTGGATATCATGCCTTCTTACTTCCTGCCGCCTTTGGCGGTATAGACGCTTGTTCTGTTCCCTCCACAACAGAGGAGAGCTTCTCCCCTACCTGGGTATGAAAAACCTCCCCGAGTTCATGTGGGAGTGGCACTTTTATGGGGGGCTCTAAGAGGACGGGATTCGGGATGTTCGAGATTTCATTGATGAAAATTAGAAACTTCCAATCTGTTACATAGAAGTTTCCTAAACGCCTTTACTGGGTATTATACCTAGGAATCAATAGAAGTCTACGAGAGAAAAATGGCGCGCCTCGAAAACGCGCCATCCTGTCATCGTGCTCTCGTCTCTCGTGAGCATGAGCGAGCGATGAGCGCCCCTCGCCGCGGGCGCCGCGCCTCTCCCCGGCGGCGTCCGCATCGCATTGTTGTACTACCTCCTCTCGGAAGGCAGGACCCCCCCCCCCCCCGTATTTCCTCTCCAATCAACGTCATGAGCATCCTCCGGGACGCCCCCCCCTCCTCCTCCTCCGCGTCCGCGGCCGCCTCCTCCTCCTCCGAGGGCGAAGTCCCGCCGGGGCCCCCCGCGCCGACGAAGGAGATCGACCTCCGATCGTGTCCCCCGGAGGAGCTGGCGACTTGGCTGCTCGTCCATCGGTTCGAGGTGCGTCCCGCGCCGTCCCCTGCGTCCGATGTCGAGGTTCGCCGACGCGCCCCCGCGCGTCCTGACCGATGCGCGTTCCGCGACGCGCTTTTCGACCGCGCAGGACGACGCGATGGAGGTCGCTTCCTTTTTGCTCAACTGCACGTCGGCGCTCCCGAACGCCGAGGAGATCTCGGCGAGGCTCCTCGGAGGGGGAGGAGGAGGCGACGACGACGACGACGGCGAGGAAGAGGAGGAGGAGGAGGCAGGCGAGGACGAGGGAGGCGAGGGAGCGACGCCGACGGCGGAGCCGGTGGAGCCCGCGGCGGTGGCGGCGGCGACCGAGCCCGCCGCCGCGGCCGGGGACGCCCTCCTCTCCTCCGTAACCTCTTCGCCGCGCCTCCCCTCCTTCCAACTCGAAGGAGGCGGAGGCGACGTCGAGGGGGGGATCGAGGTCTCCTGCATCGCTCCGCGGGGAAAGTTCCTGCTGCAGGCGCACCGCGACGGAATGGTCTTGGTCAATCCCAAGAAGGACGAGGAGCGCGTCCCGATAGCCAAGGCGAGCCCCAAGCACGTCGTCTGGTTCCGCAAGCCGGAGGATTGCCGGCAGACGAAGCAGCTGGGAGCGAACGGGGGAAGCGGCAAGAAGAAGGGCAAGGGAACGCCCGGCCACGCGGTGCTGATCCGCTTCGACGGGAACGAGGGCGCGCCGAAGTTTCGCGGGAAGACGTTGGAGCAGGTGTGCTTCCAGCTCCCTCCCTACCCCGCCGACGACGGCGCGCCGACGACCGGACCGACCGAAGGCGATTGGTGGAAGTTGCTCTCCTTGGCTTTGGTCCCGGGCGGAGGTTCCACTTCCACGGTGCGGGTGCGCTCCGCGACGGACCCGCCGGCCCGCGACGAGGCGGCGACGGGACGGAGCGTCGCCTACGCCTTCCGCTCCGAGGGAGCGTCGGACGGCGGGGCGACGACCACGGAGGGGATGCCGTACGTCTCGTGCCATCGCGGCTTCCACGACGGAGCGCTGTTCCCGCTCCGAGAGGGGCTGCTGTTCTTCAAGTGAGTGGGTGGGCATATCTCCGACGAGGGGGCTCCGACGCGGGCGTCGGATGGCGCGAACGACGGGCGGGCGGCGACGGGACGACGGAGGGCGGAGGGACGGCGCGGCGGGCTGCGACACGGCGGTTTCTCGTGACGGACGGAGGGGCGGTCGGGCGACCGTCCGCGGTTCGTGCGGGGCGGTCGGCGAAACGGCGCCGTCGATCCATCGAGGACGCTCCCGCCCCTTCGCGCGCGGCTGCGTTCGCAGATTGGATCGCCGCCCGTCGCTGCGGCCGCTGCGCTGTTCGGCGGTGCCGTTGGTCTTTGGGGACGAACGATGGGCTGCCTCGTCGGGTTGCTCCGACTCAGTAGCCGTCGGCGATGGCGAGGCTGTCCCTGCGAATGCTGTTCCTGCGAAGGGTGTTCCTGTGACCGTCGTCGCGTTGGTTGCCGTGGACATTGTCCCAGTGCTTCTGCGTTTGGTGTCGCGTATCTTGTCGTTGTGGGCGTCATTTTTGCAGTTTCTGCGGTCGTCCTTGTAGCTATGGTGCTGCCGTCGTTGCTGCTGTCCTGGTGGCGCTGTTCAAATGGTGCTGCACAAGATTTTGTCCCTCTGATCATATGCTAGTTGTTAAGCATGACGTTGCTGGTTTTGTTGCATCGACTGGCTGCTTCCCTGTCTGTTGTTGCCGCTGTGAGCGCCCCTGTGTCTGCTGGTGCATTGGTCGCTGCAAGTGAGGGCGGGCCTAGAGTGTCAGACGCTAGCCATTGCTGCAAATGCTGCTATTCGAACTGCCAAGGCTTTTGTCGTTGGAGGCGACGAGCACGACTTCTCACCTACCTACCTATCGACGAATCCTGCGACATCAGGCCGCCCCTCTTCGTCCCGCGATCCCACCTCGCCTCGATCTCATGTGGGCGTGGTTCCGGTTCATCGCGGTACGTCGACATGGTCGTCCAGCTTCACGCGACCGAGGACGACGAGGGGGAAGGATCGCAGAAGAAGAAGAAGAATTCAGACACGTTGGAGTTCACGAACATCCATCGCGACGAGCTGACGGGATTGAACGATTACATTCACAAGGTGCTGATCCCCGAGATGCAGCGGGATGCGAACGGGGCGGGGGAGGCCTCGGGCGACGACGGCACGGATGACAGCGACGAGGACGAGTCCGACGCGATCGCGGAAGTCGTGGACGGCGGGAGCGACGACGAAGAGGAGGAGCGCGAGGGCCCCCGGAAGCGCCGACCCTCCCGCGCGGCGTCCCGAGCGGCGCGGGAGGTCACGCGGGCCGCCCTGAGGGCCGCGCCCACGGGCGGGGACGAGGAAGACGACACCGACGACGACTCCGAGATGTTTGAAGAGGAAGACGCCGATTCGTCCGACTCGGACGCCGAAGATGACGGGGACTCTGACGAATCCGACTCGGAGGGGGACGACGATCTCGAGGAGGAGGAAGATGACGAAGACTCGGAAGGTGACGAGGAGGACGGCGACTACAATCGAAAAAGCAAGAAAGCGAGGATGAAATGACTCATTTGCTCGATGCTGCACTCTTAGGCGATTGGCGCAATCTCAACGTCTCGATGGCCTTCTTTCTCAGTTCTCAGTTGCCTCTACTCACAGCATTCAGTTGAATTTGGAACACTCACACGGAAGGGGCGACCTCTCGACAGACAATTTCTTTAGAAGTATATATATTCACGAGTCTAAATGGATGTATGAACCTATCAATCTTCATCGGACGAGCTGCTTTCGACAATCAACCATAGAGACCATAACTGCAATGCATTGACCAGCCCTGTGTGGTCCCATCCAGCAAGCCATTAGACAATCTGATGAAATGAACCGAACTAATACTCTGACTCCATTGGCATCAATCACTCGGCAATCAATACCACCGCACGCGCCTGCTGGAGCTGACCAAGTGGAACCTTTTCTTGCAGAGGGGGCACTCGCTTTTCCTCGCAGCCCACTTGTCGATGCACCCAAAGCAAAACTTGTGCTCGCACCCGTCGACAGTCGCGAGGTTCGAGTTGTCAGTGCAGTCGAGGCAAATTGCGCATTGGACGTCTCGCTGTCGACTCAGCGAAACTTGCCCGAAAGCCGCCGCCGAGGCGAGAATGGCGCGTTCGACGGCGGAGTCGTCATCGCTGTACTCGAGAGAGGAGTCATCATCTTCTCCCTCGCTCGAGATGTAGGTGTCGGAGGTCATTGAACCCTCCGAACGGTGGCTCGGCTTCTTCTCGAAACCCAAAGCACCGCGGCGAAACACGGAGGGCACCCTCGCGATCGATGGGGGAGTCATACGCCGCGCGAATTTGCCGACGGCATACACAAAACTCTCACGGCGATGACTCGAATCGAAGCATAGTGCCATCCGCTGGAGTCTTGGCGGAGACAGGAAATCCACTTCAGATAGGATGTCATCGCCCGGGTGACCGTGATAGACACTTGGCATTGAGCTCGTCGCGGAGCGAGGCGGAGTCTCTTGAAGACGAACCACCGAGACGATGTCGTCCCAAAGGAAGGCATGCTGGCGCTTGTGTCCGCGATGGTGGCTAGGCTCCGCCGGCGACCCCTCCTTGTAGGCCGTCTCGCCCGTGTGATAATGGCGTAGGCGACGCGGCATGTGCGCCAACAGCGCTCCCGATGACAGAGCTGGACGGCGGGCACGTCCCGAGGGACGTCGGCCATGCTGGTCGGCAATGGGTAGGCGGTTCATCTCAATTTTGTCAGTTGATTGAAATGGACCTCGAGACAGGGGTGGCGTTTGGTGAAAAGGAAGGTCTGGTCTGTTCAAGGTCTGTTCAGCGTGTTGTTAGAGTCTGTTCGATTTATTCGTTGATTGAAAGGAAGCAAGCGAGGGGAAGTGGAAGTTTTCGACCACGCTCCGTGGGCCGCCGTGGAAAATTAGGTACTTCTACCTTCACCTACCTACAACGCCAAGTCGCAAGTCGTGTCGACGGTGTCGTGTTGCCGTTGGGTAAAATACGTACACGGCTGGCCTACCGTGGGACTGACCGTTGTGCTGTGCCGCAGCGCAGTTGTTGTCTGCGTCGAAACCAAACAGACGGAAGACTTCGTCAGCTGCGCTTCGAGCTAGCGACTAGCCACAGCAGACACAGCCCCCTCCTCCTCAGTTGCGCTTCAGTTCTTACCTTACGCTAGACGCACACCGACGATGTACCGGCGCGCACCGACCTGGACCGCCGGCTCAATTCCTCGCCCTGTACACTCATTCGCGTCACCGGCTCATACAAGGTAAGCCGTCGTCACTACTTCAACTTAACTGGAATTCAGGCAGGAAAGGAGATCCCCCATTTGGCCGGCGACGACGATGAGAGCGCGGCCCAGTCGTGCCTTGGGCTTGCAACGTGCTCATGGGAGCGGTATTGTACGATAGTTTCACGATAGTGACTTCTTGCCTCTACCAAATTTATTAAAACCATTGTCTTCCCAAGCCGAGCCAAACAGTCATCATCAGCAACGATTCAGATATCTTGCCCACCTTTACTGATGATTATTTGCTCACCCAATACTATGTCTCCCACCTGCGCCGTAGCAGGACGGGATGGCAGTGCTACTGCCTATGTACCGCGCAGAGCGGTTTGTATCATAAGGAATAATCAGTTTCGTCGATTTGGCTTCGTAACCTAAAACTTACACGCAAAATGATTATTTTGCTAGTATCTACGATAGCGTCGATAGGATCTACTGTACGTTTGACTTTAAACGATGACCCCTTAGCGGAGGAGCTTATCTCAGGCTTCCACCAACCAAATCTTTTTGTTCTTGCTTGCGTGGAGTCCTTCATCAAGTGAACCGCTCCACGCAAACAAGAAATAAAAGA
>JALLPA010001632.1:0-10449 GCA_036939895.1 Thalassiosira exigua | reverse complement strand
AACACACCCCCCCCCCCCCCCCCCCAACCCGCCCAACCCCAACAAACCCTACTGGCATGTCCGCTTCCCATCACTTCCACTTCTGACTGCCATCACAAGGACAGTTATGACGCCATGAAAGTGCTAAGCAGGGAATCACTGATACAGTAGGTTCCCATTGATTTTCCAGAACAGTATGTGTGGTGTTTTGATCTCCCTCAACCCCTTTCAAAAGAAAATAACACTCAGAAAACCGATCAGAATTTGTTTCCCATCAAATTCCATAGCATCTGTCGGTCCTAACGAATGAGTTAACCCATGCCAAGCAACAAATACAGACTAGACTAACTCTATGAATACTAGGTAGCTTGGTGGGAACGTCCTCTAATCTTTAGAACTACTTACGATGTGGCGTTGATTTGACGACATCAAATCAAGCTGCTTTAGTTAGCAGCTATTTCTTTGGCTGGTAAAGTGTGTCACGCAAATATCCCAGGCCAACTCGATACCAAAGGACACCCTTGTTCGGTGGGTTCCGCTGTCATTTGACGACAAAAGATGGAAGCTTCAAATCAATAGCACAAAAGAATAGTAGGCAAGAACAAGGAAGGGAGACGGGGTAATGGGAAGATCAGAGACTCAGATTGATTGATTGATTGAGTTGTTGTCCTTACTACTTAGAGTTTTTAGGTCCAATTACGGCATTAGGATCTTTGAGAACTGAGGCCCTTCAAATAATGTAGTGCCAGGAGGTTCAAGAAACCGGGAGAGATGCTACCATGCAAAAAAGGGACCAACAAATTGGACCGTGGCAAAGCCAGCATATCACACATCTGTCCATGGTTTTATGCCCCTTCCCGTAATTCTTTGTGGTTTCCGGAGTTGACCCAAATGTCACTTATGCGTCCATTTTAGGTCCCAGAAGCTCATCTTAGCACCAAAAGAACCGTTTTTCTATGTAGAATTCAGATCTAATCTGTGTCACTGCTCATTTTTCACATTTTAGAAGCATTTAGTTTTAAACATGTGATGTCATAATCAATGATCATCAAAACTCACACAACACACAAAAAATACAAAACACTAAAGGGTGCTAATTATAGATCAAACTAACCGGGGCCTATCGAAATATCTTTTTTTGCTTCCGGTCTCGGCTGACCATGGCCGCCTCGGCCGTCATTGCAGCGGCAATCGTTTTAACAGACGAGTAGTGCTGGACAAAGGCCGCATCAACGTCCACCCACCCTCCCAATGCTTGTAAGGGAGCTGTGAACGACGACGGAAGTCAACTAATGGGGCTCTAGTCATAAATATATTAAGCGCAGATAGCTGGAAGTCTATTGTTTAAACTTTTATTTTAAGTACTGATTTCATCGCTGCCACATCACACTGCGCAATCCTCCGATCACAGATATTTACACCAGGCATTGGGCTATTGCCTCGTGCCTACTGTGCCAATGGGGAGCGCAAATTGGCAGCGGTAGCGTCTGCCACAAATGTCATGGTTATTGGGGTCGTCATCGGCCGATAGTCGTCGCGTCTCGCGTGGATCGTCGCCTTCAGAGGAGAGGTTCGGGGTTCGTTTTGTTTAGGGGGCGTAATAAATGAAAAAAAAATGTATCTTCACCACTTTTCAATATAAACAAGTAATAGAATGCGAAAAAATACGGGCGCTCAATAGTTTCCCTTAAGTTTTGCCCAATTTTGCCCTCCAAACAAAAAAACTCAACCGCCACCCACCAGCTGAGAGAAAGAGAGATAGGTAGATACAATAGAGTTCTGTTGATGGTGAGCATCAACTGAAAAGTGAATTTCATAAAAAGCCCCTTTCGGAGGTGGCACAGAACGGTGCCGAAAACGCGAGATCACAGTGAAAATTTTGATGGTTTGAACCCTACGTGGGTCCCAAAATTTGTCCAAAAGTGACATTTCCTGACTCTGATCTTCCCATTGCCCAATGGAAGAACGAGTAAGAACAAAGGATTATATTACTAAGCTGATAAAAATGATCAGCGACAAAATAAAACAAATGTTGAGAATTTGTTTAAATGAAAAATTACGAAAAAAACCGCAGTTAGGTAAACATAGAAGGTTTAGAATGCAATTTTCAGATCATATTTTTCAAAAGTTACATAAAAAATATGCTTCGCCAACAGCTGACAGAATTGGTGTTATTAAAAAAACAAAGAGGACAAGACTAATTATTGATAAAGAGGGGAGGTTGAAGGAAGGGGACAAAGCCCAACTACCAACCATTGTCCAATCTACCTACCTCAAGTGTGTAGCATAGACTTATGACTATGAATTTACTTGTCTACACATAGGAATTAATAATCATTGGCCGACTGTCGCCCACTTCTAATTTATGCCTACCATGGCCTTCTGGAGAGAATATTACCAATTTAGGCTGTATTGCCCATGTGAATCCCTCAGAAAGTATGGACAATGCCACACATACTTTAAATTTGACCGATGTATTTTTCAGTAGAAATGAGACAGTGACACCCTTTAAAAAACATGCAAAATTCAAATATGCTCTCCTACATGGACTGGATCAGTTGATGGTCTAAAGTCACAATAAGTATATCTTCAATCACAAATATTGAGGTGAAAGGAAAATGGCATCAGAGTTCAATTAATTTTCGGTTCATATAAAGCTTATTCTGTCTAACATGATGTGTTTGATAGGGGTGGAATGCGCAGGTATAACATGCAGGTTTCCTTCTTCTTGGCATTTCTTGAGCACATCAAGATGTGTCAAAGAGGGACGGAAGATGCGGGTACAAACATGTTTGAAATAGCATTCTGCACTAGATTAAAACTCTAATACTGGTGTGGTTCGCACTTTTTGCACTTACCAGCTTTCTCTAAAGGTAAGATATACCTTATCCACAGTCAAGATATTCAATCGTCAGAAGAGGAAGCAACCAGTCACCGATAATTTTTGATGGAGTAGACGGGCTTATTGAGAGTCACTGTGCACTCTTTTCTGGCATTGAGCAATGCCAGTAATTGCAAACATTGGCAATGAAGCTGAATAGCGTATCAACACGACTTCCACTGACTCACTGTTTCATTACTATTCGCGAGGTATAATTTTACTTTTATCGTTGACAAGAAAAGAATCGTTGTCCAGAGCATCTTTGTCGTATCATACATCTTGACGAGAGAAGGAAATTCGATTGCCAGCGTTAGATGGACCTCTTTTATTCCATGCGACCTCTCTGTGATACCCTTGGTTTTCGCCGAGGGCTCTGTCTCATTTTTTCAGTAGGAACCAGCTCAGCTTGATGCGGTCTTCTCTTCCTGCCAACGACTTGAAGCACTGAAAATTCCCCCCTTCCTTCCTTGAAACCTCTCTGTGATACCCTTGGTGATTTTCGCCTAGAGTCCTGCTCAACTTCTCCAGTGGGAACCAGCTCAACTTTATCCGATGTCCTCTTCCTACCAAGGACTCTAACAAAAGCCCTTGGTGATCGCCGAGGGCCCTGCTCAGCTTCTCGATTGGGAACCAGCTTAGCTTTATGCATTTTGATCTTCCTGCCAAGCACTTGAAGCGCAGAAGACGATCCTTTTTCTTCACTGCGACCTCTCGGTGATACCCTTGGTGATTTACGCCTAGTTCCCTGCTCTACTTTTTCAGTAGGAACTAGGTCAGCTTGATGTGCTTTCCTCTTCCTACCAACGGCTTGAAGCACAGAATATTCCCCCCTTTCTTTCCTGCAACCTCTCTGTGATAGCCTTGGTGATTTTTGCCGACGGCCCTGCTCAGCTTCTCCAGTAGGAAACAGCTCAACTTTATCTGCGTTTTTCTTCCTGTCAAGGACTCGAAGCACAGAAGATGATCCATTTTCCCCCTTACAACCTATCTGTGATACCCTTAGTGATTGTCGATGAGGGCCCTGCTCCATTTCTTCAGTGGGAACCAGCTTAGATTGATGCGTTTTACTCTTCATTTGAAGAACAGAAGATGGTCCCTTTTCTTCCTTGCGACCTCTCTGTGATACTCTGGGTGATTTACGCCTAGTGCTTTGCTCCACTTTTTCAGTAGGAACCAGCTCAGCTTGATGCGTTTTCCTTCGCGTGCCAAGGACTCGAAGCTCGTTGTCGCTTTCTACCTGTGCTTTACCACTACTGATGTTCCATTTCAATGTGACCTTCATGGTCATAAATTTTCTCCTGCTGATTCTCTTAGCTGCCTCTGCAGGGTGAGATATTGATTGCATGCGACCCTCTTCAATTGTGATGAATCGTGGGGCTATCTTCCGGGCAGACCTAGTTGCAACTCCTGGGCAAGGCCGCTGTCGACTGCAACATTTGGGCTTCCTTGTTGGTTGTGGACTCTTCAACCTTCTTTGCTGCTTCGGAATGACCCCTGATTTTCCATTCATTGAAATAGTCTCTTGCACATTTCCTTCTGACTTCTTTCGTACCGTGTTGGCGCAGTGTTTCTCTTGCAATTTACTACCGATGCTACAATTCAATGTTACCTTCACTGTCTTGAGTTTGTGTGTGCCACGCCTAACAGCCAGCAAAGGCCGGGGTAACGATTGCATGAGACCTTTGCTTACAATGCATCTTGGGGCTGCCTTCCGGTCAGATACAGTCACGATATCTGGGGTAAACTGTTGTTTGGACTTCCTTGCTTGCAATGGATTTTTCACCTTCCCTTGCTGCTTTGCCACAGCCGCTGATTTCGCTACGTTGCTCCGAGCAGAGCGTGGCACAATTTCTGCTCCCGGCCGTTGGTGTCTCTGGCGTTTAGAGTTCCTCATTGGAAATGGACTCTTCACTTTCTTTTGCTGCTTCTCAGCAGCGATAGATTTTGTCTTCTTTGAAATTGTGTCTAGATGTATATCAGGATCGGGAAATGATGTATCTTCAATCTCTCCATCATCATAAAGTATTTGAATGGCATAAGTTGCCTGCGTCACATCCTGCAATTTCACTCTAGTGATCAAACCACCATAAAAGTCATTTGTATCAAATTTCACCCTTACTCGCATTCCAACTTTAGGCACTCCCGCAGAAGCCACCCCTCTCTTTTGTTCTCGTGTTTTCTGCTGGTCATACTGGTCCTGAGAAGGGCGTTTGGACATTGGAGTCTGTAACTTTCTCCTAGAAGATCGTGCCACATCATTTGCCTCCCTTTTAATATTGTGCTTCATTTCATTTGCTGAATATTTGTGAGAGAAGGATATTCTATTGCCAACAAAAGATGCCCCCTTGTGCTGCTTTGAAACATCCAAAGATTTGAATTTTGTCTTCTTTGATATAGTTCTTTGAGCCTTTCCTTTTGGCGACTTCAGAGACTCTTTTGGCGTCGTTTTCTTTGGATGCATTGGCTGTTTCCTTTTCATTTGAGATTTTTTGTCACCGAGAAGAGCTGTCAAAGAAATACAGGCAAATTCTTCGAGGCTGGACAATGCACAACCTGATACTTCAATTACATCCTTTTCTGCGTTAGCCTTCTCTGAAGCATTGACCTCTTCTCGGACGCTGACCGCAGGGGTTGTAGCCCCATCATCCTTGTCAATGTTAGTCTTCTTCAAAGACTTGACCTCCATTTGAGTGATGTGTCCACTGATATGGTTGGCAGGGGCTGAAGCTTCATTAGCGTTCCTCGATTCTCGGAGCAAGCAATCCTTCTTCATCTTGCATTTCCGATGAAGTCTGCCAGGCCCACCATTTCTTACCATATCTCGGCAATGCACACACGTGCCGCATTGTTTCTGAAGACAATTGGCACATTTTCTACAGCAGCGAAATCTCCTTCTGATGCCATTTTCGTATAACTCGTTGTATTGACTCAACATCTTTGCTGTTCGGGATGCCTCTAAAGCCCTCTTTTCTTCCCTCTTTGACTTCTTCCACTGCTCCTGCTCCTCGTTTGTCTTTTCCCGCCACATTGTCACAAATTGAGTTTTCTCTTCATTAGTTTGAAGCTTTTTTATCTCCGAGATTGGTGGCGTCAGTCTGCCCTTGCCATAAAGATATGGGAAGCTCATCACGATGCTTGTTGGGCTGGTGAAGTCGCAATTTCTTTGGCGTACTGCTTGACTCTGATTGCTCTCTTTGATTTTCTCCTCCAAGCTGTTAGCACTGAACTCTACACGCTCTGACCTTTTCTCATGCACTTTCTTGGTAGACTTTTGCGCCCTCTTCTTTTCTTTCTTTGACTCCCTCCACAGTTCCTGCTCCTCCTTCGACATTTTCCTCCAATTCGTTACAAATAGTGCTTTCTCTTCATTGGATTGAAGTTTAACAATATCTGATATCGGTGCCCTCAGTCTGCCTTTGTCTTTGAGATATGGAAAACTTGTCCTGATGCTCTTGAGGTTGGAGAAGTCACAATTCCTTTCACGTTCCATTTGAAGCTCAATGTTGCCTCTGGGGTCTATCACCTTGCGGGGTTCTATATTTAAAGACTGATGTGGCAAGGCTGCCCTCTTCAGGGACGGTTGATTGGATATATTTGTATCTGAAGCTGCATTTCTAACAGGAGTACTGACTGTCATGGGGTGTATTGTTCTGGTGGAGTTTGGATGTGGCTGGTGCGGTGTATTTGTCTGAAATTGATGCATGGGGGTAAAATGGTTTTGGGAGAGAGGCATTGGATGCAATGCGATGTAGTTGCCACCCCAAGCATGATATGGAAACTGCATGGGATCAAGTCGGTCTATGCCCTGGCTTTTCTCACGATGCTTGAACATCACATTTTCTACTGTGCTGGGTGGTGAAAATCCATCCAGGTATCTAGATTGAGCTTTCGCCATTGCCCTATTCAATGGGCTTGAAGCAGCAACTGAATAATTCTGACAAAGATTTTTCCCTGGATGCCTCACAAAACCAGATCTGCTACTGGTGCCAATGGCACTAGCAGCGTCATCGACAAGCTTTGGTAGTGTGATATCGTATTTTGGATGGGCTAGCACAAATTGCACTGGTGATGGGCGTTTGTTTGATAGTTGAATGTTGTTCCACAAATCGTCTACACTGAGGTGGTTATGGACATTCCTGCTTTCCTCATTACAAGGGTCTCTTTTGGCCATTCGCTCGAGATGAAATGTAAATTGCTCGCCCCCACAAGGGATCTCGGTACCCTTGGCAACTGCTTTGCCGCTGCCATCCCATACCTTAGTCACCAAGTAGAGACCATCATAACGGTAAGAAGTTTGGCCTGTTTCAAACTCAGGAGGTGCAAAGTCAGTGCATAACCTGGATGAACGGAATACTCTAACCGGAAAACTTTCAGCGTGACTCAAGCAAAGTGCACCACCACCTGAGACGTAAAGAAACGAAGAAAATGTTTGAATTTGCCATCCTTCACAGAAAGGGTGATCCACTTTCCAATCCACTCACCCTGCCTACGATTGCTGGTATATCTTAGCCATTGCAAACCTGAGGCTGGGCGGTTAGTTTCACTGTGTGAAGTATGCGAAGATATACAGCAATTTGTCGGTACTGCTCTTACCGTCTTCTTCGCGTTTTTCCGGGCTTTGTCGGCTGACAACAATTGAATCAGAACCTGACTTGATGTTTCCATTCACACCGCGTTGATCCGCTCGATGCGCGTTTATTGCGTACAGAAAACGCCTGCTGTAAAGGGATCCCTCATCTACGACTCCCTCCTGAGGGTGGCCGAAAGCCACGAGCGGGGGTTTAACTCTGAGGCGCGAGAGAAAAGAGAGAAGGCTCTCATCTCCACTTCTTTCTTTAGCTGCTTTCAAGTCAGCGATGGACTTGCCAGAATCAGTTGGGACAATAGCCTGGACTCCATGGCGAAAAATCAATACGAACCGGTGTGCCCTGTTGTCGCGTCTTTTCGGAAGGGAATGTTCATAGCCAGCCTGCATTCGTCCATCCATCAAATATCCAATGCCTTCTTCGATGTCGAGCTGGATTTCTTCGTCTCCCTCCGAGAGCTTTTCCGCCCGTTTGTTCGGTCGAATATATACAGGCCTGGCCTCTCCAGGTGATTCTATGACCACACACAACACGATTGATTCGCCTGTAAGGAAAAATATGAGATCTGGCATGATCAAGGGAAAAGAATAGGCTGATGGAGGGACAAACCTTGGGTATTGTCTGCATGCCAGCCAATGCTATCTTCGCCATCTTTGTACACGATCAGATCAACACCAATATTCCATTCGTCGTTTGGCAACTTGAAATATCTGGCGAGATGTTTGGCGTAATCCGCCACTTCAGGAACGAGATCCAGTTTAAGTGCTTTCATCTGAGTTGAAAATCACAGCATTTTTATGGATGTGTATTTATGGCAAGGAGAAAGAAGCGATTTGGGCAGAACTAACCTGTATCCCATGGTACATATAACCAGCTCCTGCTTTGGATGAAAGCAGAACATGGAATCTTGGCTCGTCAAAAACTTGACTCCGCGTGTATTGTCTGTAAAGCTTGCAACGATGCATCGCTGACGCAAGTGACTTCCGTTTTTCTGGCGTCAGCATGTTCGTGTAGAGCTCGACCCTACCCCCACGTTTCAGTTCTGCAATTCATGTGGGCATCATGGGCGAAGACAGCGGACATAAGTCAAGGGATGTACCGTGGACGTTTGAAAATTAGATGAGTACTTGCCCATACACTTGCGACCAAGGGAAGGACTCGAGTTTGGAATGCAGATGTCCTCCCAGCCACCGTATGCCCTATTTTGCTTGTTGTAGCGCCTTAGTCTTCCAACCTTCTGGCCAACATAATCCTGTCTACTGCAAGGAGCAACAACGTTGCTTCTTTTCGAGCTAGTTACGGAGTTTCGCTCGTCGGCAGCTGCGCATGTCGTCTGTGGATTGGGAGGGAGGATTGGACCTTTGGAACTTCCCCCGTTCGACTGAATCGTGCCCCGATCTTCTCGTGCTTCCGCGTGCTGCAGATGAGGAGATCCCCGGTCAATCGTCACAATTGGAATATCCCTACTATTGTCATTTCGATGCACGGCTTTCCGAGCAGAGCAGTTCCGGCATGACTCTTCCCACCCAGAATTGACAATGTGGCATTCCACACATTCCCTACCGACTAGAACTTGGGGCGCTGCAGCAGTCGCAGAAGGATGAGACGCCTGATCTTTACATCCCCCATAATGGTATGCCTCGCCTGATGTTTGCAGCGTAAGAGGATGAGGATGCGAGAGGGCCTGGCCAACAAGATGGGCTCCTGGTGCTCCGCCTTGATATGGTTGCTCGATCTGCTTCAACTCCAACTTTTCCCTATCATGTGCAGGCTGTATAAGACTGAGATTATGTTGTCCGCGCTGAAGCAAAGGATCAGTTGCGGGGTGCGCTATCCTGACATGTGGAGACCGAATTGTAACATCCCTGTTCAAAAGAGTATCGTTTGGAGCAAGAAGTGCGACGCCTCTTGGGGCATCTCGGTCAAGGGCCCCCGTGGCAGCCAGAGCAAGTATGTTCATTTTGTCCGTGCCAAGCAACGCAGTGGCCTCAGATCCCGTGGCCAGACCAGCATTCGCCGATCGTCCAGTCAGACCGAGCATCAGAGAATTGGACGGTTGAGAGTGCGGATCGTTTCGTTGGCCCGTTGATGGATGTGGGAGGATATTGTAATGCGCAGAAAGATCGATGCAGCTGGCGTCGTTGTTGCGTTCCATCACTCGTCCTACCAGCGCCGTCCTGTCAATGCCCGTTACATATGCGGCCAGCCGTATGACACGTTCGTACTGTTGCGCTTCGGCCTCAGTCTGCATGATTTCCATGCCTAGAGTGCGATGCAGAGTTCGTTCGTCGTCTTCCGGGAGCAGAAGGACAAACGCAGCTAGCTTGCGTTGAAAGATGGGGCACGATGGGTTGTATGGAACGACGCCCCCCCTTGCCCTTGACCGATGCCGATGTCCACGCTTGGTTGCACGCGTTAGCCGTTGGTTGAAACGGCTCCATGTAGAGGAAGGCTCCCAGACATGGTTGCAACATTGATCGGGGGGGCGACAACGCCGCTGTCTTGCGATTGCGGTCGGGCGCTCCCTCGATGTTCGATGATGTTGCCATCCAGAATTTCTGCCTTGGCCTTGGTATCTTCGGCTTATTGGCGATGATGCGGTATCCAAAATATTTATGAGTTCCTACGTTGCACGCACGTGACATCAAAATACACGCTGGTCCGGTAGGAATATATTTAGCGGGCATATTGTTAAGAAGTCGTTGTTTGCCATCTTTACGTTGTGACTATTCCATGAAATATACGCGAAACAGAGTCAAATCCCCATTTTGCCCCCTATTACCACAGCCCCCGACCCCCAGCCGGAAGATCCATCCGCCTTCGCCGCCCGCCCCCCCCCGCTCCCGACGAGGGAACTTCTGCTTTTGCCCGCTCTGTTGTGCATGCCCAACTCGCCCCCAGTCCATAGTAGGCGTAGTGGCGCGTCCGCGGATTGGAGACGCAGAGCCTGCTCCTGAATCCAGCGATGTCAAGACCTGGGCCTGGCATCGTTTTGACTTTTCA
>JALLPA010001631.1:0-10457 GCA_036939895.1 Thalassiosira exigua | reverse complement strand
AGGCAAGGGTCCCCCCTTGGACCGTCCAACTTCGGGAAATCGTCGATAACTCGGCGAGATCTCGTCCGATTCGGACGATTCGACCACCAATCGAAAGCTCTCGTCGAGCCGCGTCGATTGGGGGCACCTGCGGCTCGATTTGCCTCAAAATTTGAGGATCGCCTCGACTCGAGCGGGGGTCATTTCGTCGGCGAGGGTGGGACAGCGACGGCGCCGCCTCAGATTTCGGTCGGTCGGCGCCCGTTTTCGAGCTCTCGCCGAGGAGATCGTCCCAACTGCCCCGAACTGCCCCCCGCCGCCCGAATCAGACGATTCGACGACCGTTCGAACCGCCTTTGCGACGGCAACAAATGCAACGAATCGAACGGAACGAACGAAAGCTCGCCCTGTGGGCTCGCGGCGAATCGCAGCATTTCGGTAGACGGAACGGAACGCCTCGCCCTGCGGGCTCGCTAGCCACGAAAGCGCTGTCTTGAGGGGATGAGGCGAACGAGGAGACGGCTTCGCCCGAAGACACTTTGCTTGGAGGCGGCGAGTGCAGTTGTGATCGCAGCTCGTCCTTTGGACTCGCAGGCGAACTCCGATCTTATCGCATAACGCTCCCCCTCCGGGGCAGCGTGGAGGACCATTGTACGCGTGGGAAGAACCGAGCGCAGTTCCGAGACGAGCTCCTCGATGACCCGCAGCTCGTCCTCCGGACTCGCAGTCCCCCCTCCGGGGGAGTGCTCGTGGAGGACCTTCGGTCCGGGACTGCTGTACGCTGTTGGTTGGTACGGGATGCGGCGTACGGAGAAGAACCGGAGGTCGCGTGGTGCGACCGGCTTTCCCCCGGAGGAGGAAGGAGCACGCCGCGTACGCGGCGGGGGAGGGGGAGTGGGCGAGGACGTCGCTCGTCCGCTACGCGGACTACTCCGAGTACGTCCGCTCCGCGGACTCCCCAGCGGGATGCGGGTACTTCCCCCTCCGGGGGAAGTTACTCCGCCAAGGCGTCGTCCGCCCCCGGAGGGAGTGGCGGCGTGCGCCCCGTGGTAATCGACGAGGAGGACGGCGACGCGCAGCGTCGATGAGTCCGACGAGGAGTCGGTGGCGCGCCACGTCCCTCAGAACGGACGATCTTTCCGCGAGTCCGCAGGACGAGCTCCGTCGGTCTCGCCTTCGCGCTCGGCCGTCTCTTTGCACCTCTCGTCCCCATTGAAATGGACGTTCTTCTGGCGCCGGTTCCCTCGAAACGTCGCTTTCCCCGCGAGTCCGCAGGACGAGCTCCGGTTGTGTCGCCCTCGCCCTCCTCAAAACGACGTTCTCCTCTCGCTCGCCCTCCTCAAAATTGACGTTCTCGTTGCGAGCCCGGTAGGGCGAGCTGTGTCTGTCTTTGGATTCGTTGCGGTTCCAACGGTCGTCGATTCGCTCGATTTGGACGACGGCGTCGACGGGGACGATTTCGGGTTGTTCGCGGCGCTCGTTGCGGTCTCCTCCCCGAGCGCGTCGAAACGGGCGTCGAGCGGTCCCATTCCGACGCGCCGTTGCCGCAAAATCACCCCCGCTCGAGTTGAGACGATGCTCAAATTTTGACGCAAATAGGGCCGCAGAGGCCCTTCAATCGACGCAGCGCGACGAGCGCTTTCCATAGCTGGTCTTGACGTTGTCATCGGTCGAGATCTGGCCGAGATACGAACGATTTGCTGGACTCTGACGCTTCAAGGGGGGGCCCTTGGAGCGAGGCGACAGGCGAGGTAACGTTCCTCCCCACGCTCTCAGCTCTACAGAGCTCCCCCCCCCCCCCCGGCCGCCGCTGCCGCCGCCGTGTCATCATGGATGGTAGGTCCGGAGGAGGAGCTTTGGCCGGCTCTCACCTTCTTGGGCAAGAAAAAGTAAAATAATGATGGGATGACCGCTGTGCGGAGGCGGGGTTTACGCAAATGTGTTGTCTTTATTGTTTTCCAATATTCATAGGAACATTTACAGACATCAGTTTTAAAATACGTAGATAAACACATTTTCCAGTATGCCTGATATCTTTGCCACAACCTCCTCGCTCTCGCTCCAAGTCCGAGACTCACTCGCTCCTAGCTCCTCAACCATCATGACCAGAGACGAGGGACGCTTCGAATTTCGACGAGGGCGAGGACGACGAAGAAAACGGGGTCGAGGGAGGGCTCGAGGCCAGCTTGAAGAGGCGGACAACGCGTCGGGCTTGTTGACGCTGGACTTTCGTGCGTACAGTCCTCTCTCTCTCTTTCTTGCTTCGGCCTTCTTTCGTTGGGGCAAAATTATTGTCCAGCTCGAGCCTGGCCAATGCAGGCCCATGCTCCCCCAACTGGAGACAAATCGATGGTTTATTAATCAAAGAGCTAGACGCAACACGACGCAACGACCTCCGCCCCCTCCTCGTCCAAGAGAGTGCGATCTTACGCAAACGACGGCCGGAACTCTGAGCGGCGAGGCATCTGTCCCCGCCCCCCTTCCCGTGAACAACGGACGCCAGGCCTCGACTCTAATATAGTCCAGTCCTGCCGCATCGCTCTCTCCGGCCGGGCGTCGGCGGCCCCGTGGCCGGAGGAATACATCGTTCCAAATCCAATCCCCCCCAACCCCCCCCCCCCCCACTGCCATTCCCAAATTCCTTCCCCCGTCACAAGCTTCCCGTTCGCCCCCCATTTTTTTCTCTTTTACGCGAAGATGCGCTTGCCCACGTCGGCGTTGAGGATATCGTCCAACAAGACCTGAAAGTCCTCGGCCGAGATGTTCTTGAGGTCCGCGACCGTGCACACTCCCCCGTTCTCTCCGTTGATCGCGTACTTCTCGAACGTCCGAATCGCGCTGTTCATCCGGGCGCGATCCATGGCGTTGCGGACCGTACGGGCGTTGGAGAAGAACGGCAACTCCATCCGCGCTTCGATGTAACCCTTGAACGTCGCGTAGGCCTCCGCGTCGATGTCGTATTCCNGCGTTAGAGTGGGATTAGCTACCCTACTCCCTCGCAACGATCTACGAGCCAATCGTTTATTTTCACCGTATCAAGATCACATCAAGAGAAACTCGTTCTCCAAACGAGTTGTGGGGCTTTAGAAACTTGACCTGACGGACATGCAATCTGCTGCGGCTATTGTTTGTCACTTCTCGTGTGCAGTTCGTTCTTCGCCAATTTGTTGGGGAACCCCAACTTGGCACTAGAACATCTCGATTGTAGCCGATGTGCTTCGAATGACGACTGGGGTATAATTCTCATTGACGATGGAATTGCGATAGCTTTGGCAGATGCCCTTGTTGGCAACAAGTCGCTGAGGACTCTGGACCTCTCTGTTTTTGGTTCCATTGGCCCCGAGGGACGGCAGACCATTGTTTCCTCAGTGCAAAACCTGATTTTCAACAAAGAGAGCTTGAGTGCTGTTCTCGCATCCAATCACACGCTGTCCGAGCTGCACGTCAGCATTGAAGACGATGAACCCCCGTTCCCTGAGGATCTTGTGTCGCTGTTGCAGTTGAACAGAGGCAACAACAAAGAGGAAGTGTCACGCCAGAAAGTTTTTCGCTACTATTCCTGTTGCAACCCAAATGCTGAAGATGACGAGCTGCTGGTGCGAGAACTGAGGAAAGATTCGGGCGATCTGAAGACCAAAGTGATGCCGTTTGTGCTGGCTTGGGCAGGCAGGGGCGACTGGGGGAACACACTGCTCTACAGGCTCATTCGACAGATGCCCGCAGTATTCACATCTGTTAGTGGAAACGAATCTGTTACGGGGAAACGAAAGAGAAGTTGTTGATCCCCCAATGTATCTACTATGTAAGGACAACAAGTTTTTGTCCGGTGATTTATTGGACAATGTCCGCTAGCCAGAAAGGAACGCGTCGATCGCACGTTCCGCGGCGACGAGCTTCTCGGGCCCGGCATCCCTCCACACCTCCACAACGGTTGCACCCCCCGGCGTCAGCTTCCCGATTTCGCGCGCCGTCTCGGCCGGGTGGTAGATATCCTTCCCGCAAAACACGCGCAACGGATGATCGATCTTCGTTTGCAACTCCTCCCTCGTCACGGAGAAGACGAAATCCAATCGCGACGGACCGAACATTCTTTGGTGCAACCTGTCGATGGCGCCCTGCGACTGCGACGCCCTTCCCCTTGATACCATTTCGGCCGCCCACTCCCCGAACCAATGCTCCTTTTCGCACCCGGCGTTGGTTCCTTCCCACGTCTGTGGCTCCGTCGTGTGCACGTTCAATCCGATGGGCTGCAATAGCACGGCCTTTCCAAAGCGGTCGGGAAAGTCCCTCAGCAGCTGCAGCGCGTAGGACGGGCCGATGCACGATCCCAAGATGTGGCACTGCTCCGTCACGCCCAGGTGATCCAGCAGGGCGATCTGGTCGTCCCGGAACGTCTCCCAGCCAATATTGTGGTCCTCCACCAAGTCCTCATCCAAATTTGCCATCCGCTGATCCATTGCAATGAGCCGGTATTTGTCGGTGGACAGCCGTTCCAATGGATTCCAGGGATTCGATGCCTCGTGCCACTTGGCGATGGACGAGCGCATCCCGCCCCGCGCGAGGAGGAGCACCGGGATGCCGTCGGGCGGCCCGTGGACCTCGTAGCGGATGCGGGCGCCGCCGGGCCGGATCAATGTCGACGAACTCATAGTGGGCGGTGAATGTCGTGGTTGTTATCTCGTTCCTCGGCGTTGCTTTGCTTTTTTATGAGCACATCAATTGAAGATTGAAGCAGCAGTCGATAGGTACAATACGGCAATGTCCGGAAACACGCAACAATCTTGCCCGTTCACATCTTATGCATTCTGCAGCCTCTCCTCCATCACCTGCGTGCGTGCACCGACCTTTCTCTGAGGGCAGGGGCAAGTGTTGACGACAGGTCGGCGTGCACACTTCAACCAACCCTGCATCGCATCTTGCCCTATCTTGCCCTTACCCAGTGCCTGATTTTACGAAAACCGCCTTGAATACCCTGCTTACTTGAACCACTCTGAACCACCCTCAAAAGGCACGCCAGGGCACGACTGAAGACATACCAATTCCCACGCTCAACCTACGAGAGAGATGTTTGCCACTTGTCAAACTAAAAAAATGATGCATGCGAACCAAGAACACACACCGTCTGGCTGTTGGCACTAATCAAAGCATTATCGTACTAAAAGGTGGTGACCATCGCTTCCGAGAGTGACAGCCAACATCGAGTGTCTTGGTCAAAGTTCATGGCATGTTACTTATTTTCCGTCAAGATGATGGGCTCGCTGTTTCATGTTCACTGTTCACCCTTTGTTCACCAAAGACCTCACATAAACGAAGTACAAAAAACAACTTTTGCGAATAAACAGCAGATAATCATGGTATCACAGACATTACACTACACCGACCACGCCGGCGCAGAGCCGGCAATGGTCTTCATCCACGGATTCACTTGCGACGGCGGAGATTGGGAAAACCAGATCCAGTGGTGCCGAGACAACGGACGGCGCGCGATAACGGTCGACCTCCGCGGACACGGCCGGTCGAGGCGCTTCGAGTCCGGATTCGACGCGAAGACGATGGGCGGGGACGTCGTCGACGTCCTCCGGACGTTGGGCGTCGAGAGCGCCGTCGCCGTCGGACACAGCATGGGGTGCCGAGTGGCATCGGAAACCGCGCTTCAGGCGCCCGACATCGTCGAGGGAGCGGCGCTGGTGGACGGCGGCCGCTTGGCGAGAGGGGATCCCGAGGAAGCGGTCGAGAGCGGCCGGGCGGCGGTCGAGCTCGCGGGCTTCGCAGAGTCGGTGCAAAGCCTCTTCGGTTCGATGTTCCTCCCCGGCGCGGACGAGAATCGCAAGCGGCGCATCTTGGAGCGGGCGCAGGAAATGCCCCCCGACATCGGCACAGAGCTGTACCTTTCCATTCTTCGGTGGGACGCCGCCGAATTTGAAAGGCGATACAAGAGCCTTTCTGTGCCCGTTCAGATCATTCAGAGCATGCACCGAGACGAATCGCGTCAAATGATACCCGTCGCCCCTGGCACGATCATTGACTGGCACAATGATATCGTTTCGTGCGGAGTCGACGCCGAGTTTGAATTGGTCACCGATTGCGGACACTTCACCATGATCGAAGCGCCCGATGAGGTCAACGCAAGCCTGGAACGCCTGTTGGATCGTACGAAGAAGGATGAGCAGACCACGTACAAGGGGCCAAGGGCAGCCACGAACCAATTGTTGATTGGTGCATTGTAGAAGTCGTGCTCTCACCCAAGATCAACCTCACATTTAACCTAAAGAGCAACTTATTCCCAATTAATGACAAGCATTTCTTGGTTGTATCACATGTCATATCTACTCCAGGCAGCTGAATTATCATCTGGCACGCCATCTTAGAGCGTACTAGCCGAGCACTGCTTCGTTCCAAAGCTAAGTACGCAGTGAGAAAATGGAGCAAGAGATGCCGTACTCTAGCTGCTTAGCGCTCGGAAAAGCGAAGGACAGGCGATGCCTCTCTGTCAGAAGATTCGCATGAAATTCCTCTTGCGTCCCGCGACTGAACTCGGCGGCGTTGTTCCTCGCAAAAGCAAGACGGAAGGGTTGGCACTCTATCTTGCGGCAGGTGGGCCTTAGCAAGGGTGCACCAGCTACATTCCCCCCGAAGAGTCGGAGGAACATTCGACAGCTTGCAGTGGCAGACGCCGCATCGGGGCTCGGAGACCACGGTCGTTCATGCCAGCGCTTCTCTCTCTCTCTGTTGCTTCGACTTTCTCGCGTCGGGGCGAAATCTTCCAGCACGAGCCGCACGAGTCGAGGGCCCGCGCCCGGGGGGGCCGAATCTCCGACTCTGGAGACAAATCAAATTTTATTAATTCGAACGCTAGACGCAAAACACAACGCAACGACTTCCTCCGTCCCCCCCTCGTTCCCGCGAACGCCGGCGCGCACATCCACAGTCGAAGCTCCGCAGATAGCAGGTCCGCCTCGTCCCGAACATCGGGCGTCGAGACCGTACGCCCCCCACGTGGCCCAGCGGGGACGACAACTCGCTCTCCCAACGCCCCTCTCGAGCACGGCGAAACCAGCCGTTAGATCGTCCTCTCCCCTCCGACCCCCCCCCCTCTCTCTTCCGCGCCCCTCGCGCAAAGATCTTGTAGTCCGTTCGCCCCCCTTTCCCCTTTACGCGAAGATGCGCTTGTCCACGTCGGCGTTGAGGATGTCGTCCAACAAGATCTGAAAGTCCTCGGCCCCGATGTTCTTGAGGTCTTCGACCGTGCACACGCCTCCGTTCTCTCCGTTGATGGCGTACTTCTCGAACGTCCGAATCGCCGAGTTCATGCGGGCGCGATCCATGGCATTACGGACCGTGCGCGCGTTGCTAAAGTACGGAAGTTCCATCCTCGCTTCGATGTAACCCTTGAACGTCGCGTAGGCCTCCGCGTCGATGTCGTATTCCAAATCTCGCGCCATGACGCCCGCGATCTTGACGAGCTCGTCGGCGGTGTAATTCGGAAAGTCGATGTGATTCCCGATGCGGCTCATCATGCCGGGAATGTACGAGAAGAACTTGTCCATTCGATCTTTGTACCCGGCGACGGCCACGACCAAATCGTCTTGGTTGTTCTCCATGACGTTCAACAAGATCTCGATGGATTCTTGTCCGTAATCTCGATCGTTCGCCGCGTTGTAGAGGTAATACGCCTCGTCGACCAGAAGGACTCCGCCCATGGCCTTCTTGATCATCTCTTTCGTCTTGGGGGCCGTGTGTCCGACGTATTGGCCCACGAGGTCGTCCCGGGTGGCGAGGACGACGTGGCCGCGGCGGGCGTATCCCATCTTCGCGAGGATTTGACCCATCCGGACGGCGACGGTGGTCTTGCCGGTGCCGGGTGCTCCGGTGAAGGACATGTGGAGGGAGGGGACGGACGTCTCGAATCCGAGCTTGCGGCGCATCTTGTCCAGAACCAAGAGGGCGGCGATCTCTTTCACGCGCTTCTTCACGGCGAGTAAGCCGACGAGGTCGTCGTCGAGCTTGTTCAGCTGATCTTGGACGCCTTCCTTGAACATGAACTCGTCGACGGTTCCGGCCGGTTGGTCTTCGGGCATGTCGTTCATGTATTTAATCTTGGCGAGGCGTTCCTCCCGGCGGATTTCGGCGGCCCGCTCCCGACGCTCGGCTTCCTCTCGGATCTTGCGACGCTCGGTGTCGGCCTCGGCGAGCTTCTCGGACAGCTTGGAGTAGTTCTTGCTGTTCGGGTCGTTTCCGCCGGTGTATTCGAGGGACTTCCCGGCGCCGAACGGATCTTGGTTCGTCGTCTGGGACAGGGCCGAGGAGGTTCGCGGGGTCGTCGCCGGGGCGAAGGCCGACGCCGAGGCGGCGAAGAGGAGGGTCAAGGCCGCGGAGAGGTTCATGGTTGACTACTGATGTATTTATTAGGAGAGAGGGGTAATCGCTCCGCGGCCGAACGGATGGGGATGCCTGCCTCAAGAAGCCTTCCAAAGCTCAAGCGGTCGCAGCTAGCAGATGGTGAATCGAGTAGTTGATAGAGATGGATGCAGGGAAGATACGGCCGGGCGTTTGGGTTCGGTGCAGTAGCAACGGCAGAGCGGGCGGGGGAGGAACCCTGATCGTGAAAGTTCCCATCGCCATCATCGATCGGTGGCGGGCAACGGCGAGGCGAGGGGAATCCGTGTTCGCCACGGCCGGCCTCGATGCCGCCGTTCGTGCGTGAGTCCTCCTGTTTTGCGACTGAAACTGCGGCGGAGGAGGTGTTGGTCCCTCGTACGTCCTCCTCAGGGCTATGTATCCAAATATATCAACAAAAAGTGGAATCAGACGGATGTGCTGCCGTGCAGAGGTTATTAACCTCTGATGCCGTGCTTGCATTCGCACAGCCACTTTCATTTGATATCTTGCCAACAAACAAAATCAAAGCCAAATATGAATCACATCTACTGCACCTGCCTATCTGTGCCGACTGTCGCCCTTTCAACTGAGACAGATTGTTGTACACGTCGAATTCTGCCGAACAAGAAACTCGAAGTATTAAGGATTGAAACTCGACTCAGCCCTTATCGCACCTTAAATTCGGCACGGCACATGTTCTTTCTTATTAAAAAAGCGCCAACACCATAGAGGCGGTCGATTTCTATTCATTTATTTACGTACCGACAACAGATGTGGGCGCAAGTGATGGGAAGATTTGGTCGATACAAGTCTATATGATACAAGTCAAGGATACATGTGGCTTTGTTGATCAAATAGATTGAAAAAATGATAAGAGACTCACGAATCACTAGGTTACTTGTGAAAAATCTGATTACTTTTAAAATTGCATCAAACAGATCTTACACACAGATACGACAGTGAAAATTCGGCAGAGCATGTACAATCCCCCCCCCCCAATTCCTCCGGCGTCTACCCCTCGAAGAAGTCGTTCGGGTAGCTGCACCCGCCGCCGCCCGAAGGAGGGGCCCGAAAGGTGAGGGAACGCACGTCCAGGCGGCTCTTGGGGAGGGATCCCCTTCCTCCTCCTCCCCCTTTGACGCCCCCTCCCCTCCCGCCGCCGCCGTCGCCCGCCTTGCCCCTCGCCGGAGGAGGAGGAGGCGGGGGGTATGGTTGAGTTTTGTTACCGGTCAAGTATATTCCTGGAATGTGGATCAAAAATACACAACTTTTATGTCATCAAACGTAATGATGATCCCTCTCCACATGTCTCAATCTGTGACAAATATCCCTTACAACTGTAAGACGTGGTAGTCTCCACATTCAAACACATTATTATTATTATTTTTTCAAAACTTGGGCTGATTTCTATCTTCATTCATCCTACTCCACTACCACTACAGCTCCCAAGGTC
Source organism: Thalassiosira exigua (assembly GCA_036939895.1). Lineage (NCBI taxonomy): Eukaryota > Bacillariophyta > Thalassiosirophyceae > Thalassiosirales > Thalassiosiraceae > Thalassiosira > Thalassiosira exigua. The sequence goes on along the minus strand of JALLPA010001631.1, from coordinate 646 downwards.
TCTAAACTTCTGACACACTGTCATCTTCAATCAAACACAATGATGATTCCTATCCCCAAGCCGCTCTCTGTGGCAAATATCCCTTGCAACTGTAGAACATAGTGGTCTCCCATTCATCTTTTTTCAACTTGGGCTGAGATCTATCTCGATTAATTCTATTCCACTCCAGCTCCTGGAGTCTCTCTAAACTTCCGACATACTTTCATCAAACATAATGATGACTCTCCCCCCCACCTTCTCTCTCTGACAACTAACCCTTACAACTGTAAGGCCTGGTGGTCTCAGTGTTCAAATACATTTCTATTGTTTCTTTCCTTCAAAACTTGGGCTGATTTCTATCCTCGTTCATCATACTCCAGTCCAGCTCCTGGGGTCTTTAAACTTCCGACACACGTCCACAGATATATAGACATCAGATATCAGATTATCAAACGTACAAAGATAGTGCACCAGAATTAAGTGCAAAATATTACAAAGAATCGTTCATATTGAACAAATCTGTATACCACCATAAGGTATAAATGTACAATTGCCACGGCACAAGGATTGCATTATCCCGCAAAATTTGTAGCATCTGATGATGATAAGATTTTAAGGCGGCGGTGAATTGGATCTTTTTTCTAGATTTTTCGTAAGTACTCAAAAA
>JALLPA010001630.1:0-23104 GCA_036939895.1 Thalassiosira exigua | reverse complement strand
GAATGAAAAAGAATGGTGGAGATTCGGGGTACAGTGGATAAAAGTGGTACTGTATATATATATCATCGGAGGGAATCACTGAACTACAATGTGTGTGATTCCTAAACACGGATCGTTTTCTGAATTTGTGTTTGATGGCCGAACAGAGAGGGGGGTTGCATAATTCACCTATGCTGCGGTGCCAGGACTGTCATTGCCAGTCGTAATCCTCACTATCGTCTAATAGGACGCTCACCAGTACTTTAGGGCCTGGAAGTTCCCGGCTGCCGGTGGCGTGACATCGTCACGCAGCGTCATGACAACGCGCCCTGTGTGGCCACACCAATTGTGGTAACATCGAAGAATGCTCTGGGGTTATTGGGATTCGGGGGACTGGTTTTTGTGGTTTTGTGCAGTCCATTCAAAAGGAGGACATCGTGTGAAGCAAGAGTAAGTTAGATTCCGGGAGAGGGTCGAGCTCCAGTGTCGAACATGTCCAAAATGAATGATATATCTACCTATGATCATCTATGAAGTAAGAAGTAACCCCTGCCGACCCCTAAGGGGAAGCATCTTCTAGGTACGCGCCGTCTCATCTCCTTGAAGTGCAAGTATGATATTTGCTGTGGTGGTTTTCATTCATCATGTCATCTATGTCAAGTGCAAATGGAGCAAATTTGTGAACCCAAAAAGGTGTATTGTGTACCTGGCAATGTGGCGACAGCCTCTTTCTTCGCGAAATCAATCTCGGCTGGTCACAATTCGCCGCGCAGCCCCAACCCCAAAGTCTCTGCCTCCCTCGGGAAGGTCGCGACAAACCACTTCAAGACTAGACCGTCATAGTCTCGGTTCAAGAAATATACCATCCCCGAGAGGAGGAGCAGATAGACCGAACCGTTGAGGATCTGAAGCGCGGACAGGGAGTCGTCCTCCGTCGGGCGGTCCGACGGCTTCGTCGCCGGACTCCCCGTCCTCGGAGGAACGCCGTCCGCCCTCGACGGCGCCCCGCTCTTCCACGTTCGATTTCCTGCCTCGACGAAAGGAGCGCGAGAGGAATTCAGAGGTCGTTTCCGGGACGATCGCGGCGCCGACTGCGGCCGAAAAAGTACTCGGGACGACGACGAAATCCTCACCGGGAAACGCGGCGAGGATCGCGAGGACGACCCCGCCGAGGACGAATCCCGCGGCCGCCGCCCGGGGCGCGTCCGAATCGAAGCCGCGCCAATCGGAGAAATGGAAGACGACGCGGTCGAGGGCCGCGGAGACGAGGGAGTGAACGGTCCCCGACATCGTACGACTACGGCGCGACGGCAAAGGCAAAAAAGGCAAAAATCAAAAATAGCAATGACCGACGTATTTTTGTATCCGATTCGTGAAAAGGTGTGCGGGGAATTCGAATAGATAACGACGTAGGAACATGTATAAGACTAAATACTGAGGTTTGCGCGGGTATTATTTGTTCGAGTCCCGCGATCCGCAAGCCACCCCAAATACCCATTAGTACAAATTGTGATACCTATCTCATATTGGTAGAGACAAGACCAACACTCGTGACAGCGCATCGTGCATCGAAAAACGATGTCAAGAGCTTTGGGGCGCGACGCTTGGACTGACCTACGGGCACGCCGAAGGGAGCTGGACGTGATGGTCCAGCCGAGAGCGACGGCCGAGGAGGAGCGCCCCTCCCCCCTCTCACTCTGTGTGATTGCGAACGTGGCGAACTCTCGAGGGGACCTCCGCTGATACCAGCGGAAGTAGAAGTAGAGATTAATTTTTTGGCCTCTGCTACCGCGCTGACGCGGCTCCCTTCGGGTGCTTCGGATACGGGGTGGGGCTGGGCGTTGTTGTTGGCAGTATCGCGCCGCTGTGGCGCCTCCCTACCATCCACAGAGTCACGTGTCAATTCTTGTTTGACGACACACGGACGCCGAGATGGCTCGTAAATCGGGACCGTCCTCGTCATCCACCGTGATGGGGGCGGACGAGCTCACGTCCGCCTGCGTGGCCTTCTGGGCCGCGCTCGGCATCGGCGACCGTGAAGCCGCGGGGGATGTTCTTCTGTCCATCCGCGCCCCTCGGGTCGAGACGGAAACGTTCTCCTATCCGTCGCCCCCGGGGGTGGCCTCGGGAGGAGGTTCGGGCAGCGCTCAAGGTGTGTCGCCGTTTGCCGTTGCGCCGGACACGCCGAATGGGGATTTGAATATGTGGAATCATGGGTCGGAGGTCGCTCTGTTGGCTCTGGATAGGGACCGGATGTGCCTTGCGAAGGTGAACCAAGACTTGGGGGACCAAGACTTCACCGCGTGCGTCAACTGGTTGGAGCGACAGCCCGACGGCAAGGCTCCCCCAGACAAGAAGCACGTGTGCACCAAGGCAGGACATCGCAAGGCCCCGAGCAAGGGGGGGAAGGGGGGGACGGCGCGCCTCGGGGTCGAGGGGCTCGTCTATGCCATCCGAGTCCCCACCTCGCAGACCACCCAGCAACTGCGCTGCTTCTCCCGCCCCCTCTTCGTCGTCGCTGAATTCCCCAAGGCCCTCGTGGACCTACAGAGACACGAGATCCTTCTGGGGCTGAAGGCACGCCCAAGGGCATGGAAGGCGATCCTCGCGTCTTATCCAGGCCGTGAGGAGATGTGGGAGCTGCATACCTCGCGCCGGACACCAACCAGGAGTAGGGCCCCATCGCAAGGGAGAAGTGTCCACGACGATGAGGAGGAAGAATTGGTTCCGGGCGAGGTAGAGTCCGCCCCTGGCCTGATGGCGACGTTGGTCGAATACCGCCAGGCTGGGGAGACGGCGCGGAGCCCCGAGGTCGACCAGGCTTCGGCGAGGAAGCAGTTGGCTCGCCGCCAGCTACGCGAGGGAGACGAGTACTCAAGGCGTTCGGCTGGCCCAGGAGTGCCGGGCGGGTACGGTGACGAAGGGCGTGGATCACCCCAGAGGGGAGACTTTGGCCTGATGGCGAGTGGAGCGTGGGTGGGAGGGGTTACTTCCCACCACCCTATGCCCATGCCAGGATATACTCGTGGGGCGGGAGTGGAGAGCGTGGCGGACGCCTCGACACTCTCACCTGCTGTCTCAGAAATAGACGGCCTCGGGCTCTATGGGGAGGATCGTCCTCGTCAACTTTTCCCATGGGACACACCCAGAGGGGGGGGGCGGCGCCTCCTCCTCCGGATTCCTTGGGAGCAATGAGTTTGCCACTTCCTCATAGGCCGCGGTAGCAATCTACAAGCTCAACAAGGCCTTCGAGGAGTTTAAGGCACGGGGGAAGGATAGGGATGTGTCGTTGGGAAAGGTGATCCACTCTCAGCGGAAACAGATGGAGGCCCAGGCGCGAGAGATCGCGACACTGAGAGAGATGCTGGAGGGGGAGAGCGGCGGTCGAGGTCGCGGAGACGTGGGAGGGGCTCCCTGGGCGCGGGGGCTCCAATCAAGCGACCGTGAGGCTCTGACCCGCGACGTACTGGACGCGGTGGGGAGGGACTACCTGCCCAAGACGCTCTTCCCAGGTGTGCGCGTTCCGACGGACCTGAGCGCGTACGTCACCCACGAGCAGCTCGGCGCGAAGAACTACGTCAACCACCCGGAGATGGAAGGGAGGGACTACGTGGACCAGCGGGAGCTAACCAGGAGGGACTATGTGGACAGGTCGGCACTGAACCATGCTATACCTGCGCCAGTCCTACTACCTCCTCGCCTGGATTCGCGTCTAGCTCAGCTCGAGAAGGACGTGCAGAGTCCAGGCGGAACGTTGGACAAGCTGGCGGCAGGCCTACGGGACCTTGGAGACAAGAAGCGGGGGGCTACCGTCTCGGCGGGACCGTACTCGTTCAAGGACGCAGCGTCAGCGGACGGATGGATCAAGACCGTCAACGTCGCAGACGCGCTGCAGTTCTGTCCGGACTTCAGGATGCAGCTTGCGTTGATGGGCGACGCCACTGTCTCGGAGGCGGACCAGCTACGGGCCATGGCCGACGCGGGGAAGGCTGGGTACAAGACCATAGACGTCGCAAGGTTGCACCTATCCTACAAGAATCCGTTCCCCGAGACGATGCTCAAGCTGTCTACGCTCCCATCCGCGGCTCGCACGGGAGGACGAGTATTTACCAACTCGTTCTACTCAGCCAAGGTCTACGAGGGGGACTCAGCGGCCAGCCCGAAGAAGGAGTTCCTGCGCCATCTGGAACAGAACCGCAGGATGTTCCAACAGGGGATAAACCTCACCTTCCCCCCCGACCAGCAAGGCACTTCCAAGACCAATGCGGTGTTCGCGTACGTCCTCCACCAGGGCTACCTGCAGGCCACAAGCTTCTTGGAATCGCTGGAGCCGTTCTTCAAGTTGATGACGGGTTCGGGCTTAACGGATGACGAGGGATGGGAGAAGGTGTTGATGTTGGTGGTGGCGGTATTCCAGCGCGTTCACCAAGTGCGCACGGTCACCAACGTGGCCATGGACGGTGCCTACCTCTATGGCATGCTGAAGGCGTCCGCACTGCTGGATGAGTTCACCCAGCTCGACTGGGTGCGTCACCCAGACGTTAGCTCAGGTCTGGTGTTGGCTGCTCTCCAGAAGGACGCCAAGGCGGTGGAGGAGGCGCTGGAGCTGTTACGGAAGAACGTTAACGTCATCAACGCCAACAAGAACAAGGTCAACGCAGTGGAAAAGGAGCTGGAGAGGCTAAAGAAGTTAAACAAGAGCTGGCAGACCTGAGAGCGGGAAGTTAGGGTGGAGCTACCTATGCTACCACCTTGGGGAAGCCAGGACGCAGGAAGTAAGCCACCCGACGTTTTCCCGACGTCGGTTGCACGGGGACCTGCTCAGGAATGCTTGCAGACCGGGGAGAAAATAGTAAAATTCAGCAGCAAGCTCTTGGGCAGGAGTGGGAGGGACGGAGTATGTGCGAGAGTCGTAGGGGACGACTCGGTCGGCTGGGCTGAGGCAGTGGTGCTGTGGGGAGCGAGGCTTGAGACTGTCGTCTGGGGTAGACAGATTTCTAAGCCAATTAGGGACGCACTCAATCTCCCTATAGGCACTACCCTGGATGACGCTCGCCTCCTCCCCCCCGTGGGATCTCCCTGGGACGGAATCATGTTAACAACTGTCCGTCGGGAGAGCGACGCTCGTGAGGCGAGCGCGCTATTCGAGCTGTGGCAGCCGGCCGCAGCCCTCATAGCGATCTCGTCCACACTCAGCAGGAGAGCGGTGCACTCCTTTGCGCCCTGGCGCAGAGGGTTCAGCGACCGAGTGGGATACAGGCGGTGTGCCTTGAAGGCGAGCCATCAGGCACTGGGGGGCGTGACTACGGCGAGTTGGACCATTCTCGTCATAGACAGGTTGGGGCTGGATACGAAATCGAATCTAATGACAACGGAGTCATACCCAAGGCCGTTGCAGACGGCCCTGGACGACACGATCGGGAAAGACAACTCCCGGTCAGCGTTCGAGACGACTACGGTCTCGAGACCAGCCCAACCAGCGGTAGGACAAGTCAAGCTCAGCAACGGCGAGATCAAACCGTTGTACTGTGGGAGTGGACTTGCCCCAGACCTGGGACATTTGCCAGAGGCAGATCGCTTATTGTGGGTTCGGGCCCAAAGCGTTTATTCACATGGAAAGCCTCTCATTCGACAGGCCAGGATGCACGAGCTGCTGGCGATGTGGGATTATGAGGGAAAGGTGGAGCTGAGAGATCTGAAGGGTAGGGAGAGATGGACGGTCCTCGGGCTAAGGCTGGCGTCACCGCCGGCAAAGATCCTGAGGACCATGCTGTTCAACTTGTTTGAACTGCTCTTGCCGACTGCCAAGGAGGAGGTGCCTCGCGGCCACACTCCCCTGGAGGCCGGTAAGACTGTCGACGTCCCATTCAGCCCGTTGGAGGAGGCGGCCAGGGTTCGAGTGAAGGCGGCCCAGCCCGATGATGCTGAGGTCGACCTCTCGGCCTGGAGTTTGGAGGGTGAGACAGAAGAGATTGTCGCCGCCCGACAGGTCCTCCGGAGGTTCGCGGTCAGATGTTGGAAGTGGTGTCAAGAGAAGTCTGCGCGGGAGTGGCTTGCCAAGAAGCGCCGCTCGCGACGCGACATTGACGCAGTAGAAGACTGCCTGAGGAGAGTCAGGGCTACCACATACTTCAGGTGGCCACGGGGTTCACGCCATCACTTCTGGAAGGTGACGGACCCCGACTGGCAGAGGGATTTTCGAGATGGAGTCAAGGTATGGGAACTCAAGTCCCCTGGCAAGGGGAGGATGAGGAACGCCAAGGCACCAACTCGAGAGGCAGAACTTCTGACACGGGAAAAGATCTTCAAGCTTCGAGTGAATTGGTTTATTGAACGCGTTGCCCCGCTCAAGCTCTCGCCAAGATTCACCGTTCCCAAAGTCATGGAGGACGGGGTTGTCTTGGACGTGAGATGCGTGTGGGACTGCAGGGTCAACGGGTACAACGAATGCATTTGGGCGCCTAGTTTCATGTTGCCCAACTCACAGGATGCAGCGAACTTGGTGATTAAATGGTTGTCGATGTCGGTGGGCGAGTATCTACGGCTTGCCTCACCCGACATGGACTATACTCAAGAGACGGATGTTTTTATCAAATCCAAGGCAGGAGACATCGATGTAGGAGCACAGTTCAGCAATTTTCAAGCGCACGAGGAGGACAGGCCGTATCTGGGTGTGCGTTACATCTTAACTGACAACGCACCAGAAACCGAGGAGCTGGAGGAGTTTTGGAGGTCAGGACGTCTTGTCTTCGGCAGCGGGGCATCGCCCTACATAGCGTGCCAAGGACAATCGAGGATGAGCGAGATCTGCAAAGGGGACACCACCGACCCCTCGAACCCCTGGCACTTTGAAACTGTCGTCCTCAACATCGAGACGGACAGGGGGTACGATCCTTCTCTCCCCAAGGTCCTCCTCCTGAGGGCCGACGGGGAGCTCGCCACCCAAGAGGAGACGTTTGTGGACGACATCCATGTGGTCGGTCGGTCCAAGGACGGGGAGGGCGCTTTCGACCACGCGCGGGACGCATGCAAGCGACTGAGGTCGTGGATGAACTCCCACGGCTCTCAAGCAGACGACCGCAAGTGGCGGATCGTGTCATTGACCCCAGGAGCCTGGAACGGGGGGATTATTCACACATCTACCCCGTTCCCAATGATGTCGACGACGGGAAAGAAGTGGGGGCGGTTCAAGGACGCCCTGGATTGGGTCCTTGTTCAGGCCAGCCACGGGGAATACGTTGACACAGCGGAGCTGCGGAGGATTGCTGGACTTGGTGTGCACATCACTGAGGTGTACAAGTATGGACGGTCATACCTGAAGGGCTTCTTCAACGCAATTGAAGCATTCAGATGTGACCGAGATCTCGACGGGTGGCGGCTCGAAAATGCCATGCGGGCCGCCGCCATGTTAGAGCAGGAGGATGCTACGCGGACTGCGGCGGGGGCGGGCTACCCCTTTCGGACGCGGATCACCGACGAATTGCTCGCGCACGTGCGAGCGCTGAAGCGGATGTTCAAGTCCGAGACGCCGTTGATGGTGCCTATCAGACCGACGAGCGCGCGGAAACTGCGCTATGTCGTAGGCGACGCGTCGGCCGAAGGCTTTGCCATCGCCACTCAGTACCCAGATGGTTCCGTCAGCTTCAAAGACGGCCTCTGGTGCGAGGAGTTCGCAAAGGGTGGCTCGAACCTACGGGAGGCGCAGAATCATGTTAACCACCTTCTACAGGAAGTGAGGAGCGGAATGCATGACGGCTGCGAGGTGTGGGCTGGCACGGATAACGCGGTCTCGTCGGCCGTTTGGCACAAGGGCATGTCAACAGCCAAGCACCTTTTCAAGAGCACCCTTGACCTCAAGATAGAGTGTATGGAGCACGAAGTCTTCCTGAACCTATTCCACCTCTCTGGCGACAGGATGATCAAGTGTGGGATGGATGGTGGCTCTCGCGGCAACACTGAAGCGGGAGTCTACCTTGGATATGATATGCGGGATTTCCTGCCCCTTGACAAGGGGGCCTTTGAGCTGGCAGGCAACCAGCTGGGATCTTTTTGCAGGATTTGGATGGGGGAGGATTTTTCACAACCTTTGGAACCAGTGGGGTGGTTCCGGGAGGGGCACCTCCCAGGTGTCCATCTCTGGGCGCCACCCCCTGGGGCAGCATTGGCGGCGCTGAGGCAACTGGCGAAGTCTCGTCAGAAGCGGCCCACCAAAGTTTGCCATGTGTTTTTGTGTCAGCGATTGTTATGGGACGAGGAATGGAGGACTCGATTTGAGAAGGAGATGGACATCTGGTTTATCCTTGAAAGGGGAGAATTCTGGCCACACTCACTCTGCGAACCCCTGGTCGTTGGGATCTGTTTTAAAATGTCTCACAGGAATGACCTACGAGGCGGGCCTTGGTTGGTCCGCCAGGGGAGAGAAGAGGTGGTGGAAATTGGACGTGCCTTGCGCAAGCTGTCGAAAGCATGTCACTTTCAAGTCGGGAGTTATCTGCGCAAACTATGGAACGACCCGTGGAGCCTTCCGAGAGTGCCGGGGAGCGTGGTGTGCTGACTGCTTTGTCGCCCACGACCTTGACAGTTTCGAGACTGCTGTCCCCAGGGACTTCAACGGGGCCAGCCTGGCGGAGGTAGAGGATGAGATTCGCTTCAGGAAGGCGAGGCCGGGCGACCATCTTTGCTGCCCCTTCCAGTGCGGGAACTGTCAGAGCATCAATCTTCGAGGGCGGCCCTTGGAGGAGGGAGTACTCGAAGACGAAATCTTTCTTGCGACCTTCACGAGGTGCCAACTTGACTCCTTCTGGGACCGAGCTACGAGCACCGTATCCAGTCATGTACGGGAGGCAATCTTCACCGTCGGCTACGCCGAGTTGTTGGACATCCCCTATCCCTACCCAGCCCTGGGACCTTATACTACGGGAGAACACTTGGGGATGCTGCAAGCGATGATGGTGGTGATGCGGTCCCGCGAGCCAGGCAAGGGCGGAGGGACAGTCAAGTTTGGAACGGCAAGGCACCAGAGGTCCACGTATACGGTCATCTGGGAGTCTTCGCCTGAGAGTGGCTCGGACATCTCTCTCTCGACCGGGAAGCGCGGGCGGTACTTTGCCACGTGCAACCCTAGCGAGGGCCGCTGGTTTCAGCAGTTCATAGGAGGTTGTCGAGCAAGGATGGGAGACATCACGCGGCAGGATCGAGCGTTCACTTTGGCGGTCCTGCACCAGCTCTTGGAGATGTACGAGGAGGAGTTCCATGCCAGAGAGGGGCCGATGAGGCATGAGGCAATCTGTGCCTGCATGTTCTTGTTAGTCGCCTGCCTGGGTGGGATGCGTGGATTTGAGGTGGTGTGGACGGACTTGGCCGCCCTCCGTTACGACGTTGAGTACTGCGAGGACTTGGAGGACTACACCGCAGTTTCTTGGCCAGTAGTGGGGCGGTTCAAGGCGCATGATGGGATAGCTGGGTGCTATATGATTCCCATTGCAGGGACTACCAACTCGGGAATTAAGATGTTTGTCTGGACCCAACGGTTCCTGAATCACATGAGGGACCTGGGATTCGAGGACGGCTGGGCCTTCCGTCGACCGGACGGGATGCGGGCCAAGGCGTCCGACTACAGGAAGAACATCTTCACCAAGTTGGAAGTTATACAGCGAAAGACACTGTTGATTGACCCAGAATGCAACGTATGGGAGGACTATGGTATCCAGCGCTCAGGGAGGAGGATGTTCACCACCGAGGCAACCAAGGCTGGGGTGGAACCTCACAAGATTGAGCTGCAGGCGCGATGGCAGACAGATCGCGCGGCAGGGGAGCGCACGGTACAGCGATCGATGATACACATGTATTCGGAGGTGAGGAATATGAAGGACACGCTTATTGAGCCTTCAAAGAAACTTTAGGAGACCCAATCCAAAGGGGTTGATCCGTTGAAGACAGCTACTCTGTGGCGGTGCTCGCCACCATCGCTATGGACCAGCGTGTCAGGAGTTACAGGTTAAATGTGGAGACCAAAACGGGGTGGGATGGTGCCTGCCTCCCTCCGAGGAAGTGCCCTCCACGTCAGTGGCAGCCATATCTTGGGACCGTCTCCACGGTCCAGAGCATTCACACTTGATGTCGTTCCAAGGTGAAATAGCTCGTACGAGGTACTGGCTCCCAGTGGTGGCCCTGCCGTCCGGACCCTTGTGGCCGTTCTGGCATGGGCATTGGGAGGTACTCGGTGTGGGCACCCCACACACACTACTAAGTCTNTCTGGCATGGGCATTGGGAGGTACTCGGTGTGGGCACCCCACACACACTACTAAGTCTACATATTTGTTCACACAGTATTTCGCTCCGATGCAAGTCTCGATGGAGGTTGAGGAGCTACCGGCAAATCTCGGCAATCGCCGGTCATTTGTTACGGCGTCGTTTTTTGTAAGTTCGTCTTTTTGAGAAAGGTGCGGACTCTCTCTTCGGATCTAAATTTGGGAACTGGTACATAAGAACGGTCCTTCCGAGACGTTTCACATAAAGGGGAGTTGGTACTCAAAAAATGATACACATCAAAACCTTCCCGCGCGATGTTGAATATTAGAAGATACACGAAAGCGTACATATGAGGGTATGTAGGTACTCATGTTCATCCAAGAAAAGTTCAAACAGCTTGTTGAAAGCTTCATAGTTCGTAGCTCATAGATGATGAAAAATACCCACCATTACCAATGTGAGTCTTGCCAAACCCCCAAAAGAAAAATTAAATTAATGGAGAGATTTAATGTATAATAATAATTGTGTCACTGGGTGACTCAAAAAAGGAGTAGGTACATCACAAATGAGCAAATGAACAATGACCAAGGAGGAGTGGAGTGAAGTGCGTGGCTTTGACACGTGGTGGTTCTCTCTAAACTAAGCCATGATATATTGCCAATTGTCAACCACATTTCACTGATTGATCACATCCATAAAAATGGGGTTTCTTACTGATCATAAACTTTAAAGTGTCAAAGTACGAATCAATTGGGCAAAAAAATTGATCGACAAGCGACTAATTGTGCGAGCATAGTATGTGTCTCACCAGAACAGTACGCCACACAGAGAGATTCTAAGCAATACTAACAGATTCAGGAGTCAATTATCAATGGGGACTTGGACTAAATGGAGCTGGGGTAGGTACAACGGAATGAGCACGATTTCAGAAATGATATTATTTGCTGAGGAGCTTCCCATGATGCATTGGGTAACGCGTCTTTACATCACAGCACAACTAGAAACCACCAATGAAAACTTGCAATAATACTAGAGTCTACTTTAATAAAAATACCGAAATATTGAAATTAATTTCATTAAGATGAGGAGCTTTGTAGGTATCACTAGAAGTTGTGGTGTTAAAATTGTGATCACAAGTAACAGCAAAGTAGCAGTAACTGCAGTTCGGAGCAACAAAACCATTGACAACACCAACACAAAAGCAGTTGTAACATTTATCATGCAAATGGCAATGATCATCATTTTTGTGACGGCATGGGGAAATTTGGAAGCCTCGATTAAAATGATAGCAGCAGTGACAGAAGTTTGTAAAAAATAGTTACCAATGATATTTGCGACATCAAATGTACAAATAATTGCCATCACAATTAACAGAAGCAGGCAGAAACAATGCTGGCAAAAATAAGACAGCGGTGGATACTAAACGAAAAAAAGCTGGTACAACTACAGGATAAAAACTATATCTTCTGCTGATGTGTAGTACATGTGAATAATTTATGACTTGTTCCACCATTTCAAGTTTGTTGCAAAAAGCAATTGCATAACTGTTAGCACCGAGCTGGTGATTATGTCAAGTGCCAATGTTTCTCGAAATACAACCTGCTCAGCTGTGAACGGCAACATCGATATTATTTCTAATAGACATTTTACATTCACAAATTGTTCATCTTGAATTCCAACAGACTTGGATAGGTGTTGCACCAATATCAACAGTCAGAGAAGTGTGGCCAATGATTACACCAGTACCAGTCACAAATATATCATTCTTCAATATATAGCAATTGACATAGGGAGTTGTAGTGAGCCATGCTGCATCACACTTGGGTAGGTTCACATCCATATTACACTCTGTGGTTTGTTCATAAAATCAAGTAGTGCTCCTGCAGAAGTAGCAAAAAGTAGAAGCAAATATTGTATCAATGATATCTGCAGCTACATCATCATTGGCAGTGGTAAGAACAACAAAACAAGAGCAGTGACTTCTGAGAAGCAAATGTAGTACATGATGCATTGATATACACTGTGTAAAATTGTGTCTATTGCCTGTACTCAATACAAATGAATGAGAGTTACTGTGGACAAAAGGCAAATGTTGAAGTATAAGGGTTGTATCTGTTACAGCTGCTACTTCAATAGCTATTCTATGAGATTGTTTTTAGAGTAACAAAAATGTAACATAAACAACAATAAAATAGGACACGTTGCAGGTACATAGTATTTAAGGCCTAATGACACTAAAGAAGCAGATATAAAGTAGTATTTGTAGCAGTTTCAGCTACATCTGTATTAGTATCATAATTAAGTGCTATAAGCGGCAAATTTTCCTTGAGTGAAACAAATGTGATGTATCATGACATATCACGCCTGCCAATAAAAAAGAAGCCAAGGAATCCGCAGTGAAAGTAGTGTACACTGTGCTGGTTGTTGTACCAATGGAAGCTGCAGCTACCTTACACCGTTGAAAGCACAAAAAATGAAATAAAATTGACTGTTTTTGGTGTGTAGAATGAAGGAAGTGCAACGTAGCTAGCATCACAGTGAGGAACTTTGCATGGATGTTGAATACAAGATAGTAAAATTGTTAGCAGCGGCTGAAGTGTTTGATGTACCTGTAAAAGCTGCAGCTAGACCATTGCAGACAGGAAAAAAGGTATCACCAGTGTATAGAATGGAGTATGGGTAACACATTTGGTATCACAATGAGGAAGTTTGCATTATTGTTGTACACTGATACCAATTATCACTAGAGAGAGAAATTATTTGCATGTCTGTAATATCCTTTGCATTATTGGCTGCAATAGCTACATCATACCTCACAGCAAGGCCGATCAAGGGGCGACAACCGATAACCACTCCATGTGGTTTGTCCCATCAACGCTGGATCCGCTTCAGGACGAGTTGAGAGTGCAACCAACACTATACATTTGTTGGTGCCTCTCAGTCCGGCTTCTGACGCTTGTTGGATCCATATGCAACTTATGTAGCCCGTTGCGACAGCCGAGCCTATGTAGCTCATTATGCGTCCTTTGTTCGTCGTGACCTCTGCCAAAACAAAAGAGGGAAGAGCACTATTTATCAGTAGAAGCAATCATGGGTGAAGCTTTACACCAGTGGCTGCTGTAACTATTACACTCATAAGTAGCAACAAAACAAATCTATTGCATGCAGACCACCATGTACTTCACCTGCTGGTATGTAATACATAGACTAAAAATATAAAGACATAGAACTATGGCAATTTACCCACATCAATGGCAAAAGTAATCACAAACAATAAAACAAGTAGTAGCAATGACTTTAGCAAAATATGCAGTGCATGAAGCTTTACCATCTGGCGTCTTGCAATCATACCATACTCTGTGGTAGGCAAAGACAGCAGTGTATTCTGTTGAAGTCACAAACATTGGTCACGCGAATCTCATCCTGAAAGATATTAACAATAACAAGCAAATAATTGTAACAGACTTTTAATAAATCAAATACAATGAAGGTTTTGGTCAAGAAAAAAATAACACATTATATAAGCAATTGTGTATATACATTATGCTTTATGGAATGTAAATACAAACGGGTTATATCTACTGAAAAAGTAGCAACAAAACAATGATTATTGCAGTAATGGTTACACAGATGGCAGTTGCAGCTGTACCACTATATGTGATTCTAAACAGCAGTTTCAATACTCTTTGTTGTTACATGTAGAACGTGGAGCTTATCAACAGACACTTTGTACTCACATCGTGCTTTTTGACCCATCAATACAGAAGTAAGATAGAGCTGTTTCGTCATTGGGGGGTACAGTAACAATCGTACCTTTTTTGTGACAGCTACACTTTAATGATAGTATAGAATATCATTTGTATCAGTGTGCTGTAGTGGGTGGGGATGATAGTTGCACATGTACAAGCAATCTATTTGACATGGCATCTGTAGCATCAGTGAGAAAAAACCATGAAAATTCTGTCAAGTTGTATCACCTGCTTCCTTACAAGCATCCTACATACATAGTATGTTCTTGTGAGAGCTTTTACTGAGTCAATTTGGTAGACATGGTCCTTTTACAAATGTAGGGTTTCGTCATCTTCAGCTAGCTATGACTTAGAAAATCTTAATAAAAGAAATATTAAGGTGTGAAATCAGTTCAAAAGAATTGATGAGAACCCTGGAAACCATGAACCATCACATCATTAAATTACAATAGGATTTAGTCACTGGGTTAATGTTGACTTTGTTTCAACCCTGCGACCAAATGTTGCGTGACAACTGATTCCTTTCTTAGTTTGTTCATATCAAGGAAAACTTATACCATCAGGCTTGCTATATTATAATCACCAGCAGTCTTGTTCCATACTGTCTTTCATTACAAAATAGAACTTGATAAAATATGGTGTCTTGCTTGCAATGGAGAGGAAGTTCTTGGTCTATAACTGAGGTACTAAACAACGGCCCTAAACATTTTTATGTTTGTATTCGTAGTATACTGCAGTCACCAAGCATTCAAATTTATGCTGGGATGTTACATGTAATTGCCCTTGTTTCAATAATTTTGTTCAACTTATTTTCATCTGAAGCAAAGCTTTATGAACCTTTTTTTATTAAGGGTTTGATGAGCAAAAAATGAAATGGATGAGAATATCAATTTATGTTATGCACGCAGATAAGGATCGTCATCCATTGGTCCCGCCAATACTAACTACAATTGATTGTCTTTATCTACCACTCTAGATGCCGTGTTTTAATCACCAGTATTATTATATCTCAATATAAATAGAGCCCTATGGAGGTTGCAGGTATTTTCTATCAAATGATATTTGTAGGTGGGTAGTTGAAGTTTTTCCAAGATATATTACTGCGATCTCTTTTGCTAGTTATGATAGTGCACCCTAGAAATGCACATCACACACCCATTTGGCAAAAAACAAAGATAAAAATGACAGAATAAACAGAAATAATTGCTTTCTCAATGGTTGTGCCAGTTGTGGCTAAATTTGCAGCTTGGAAGTGCAAAAGTCGCCAAAGAAATGATAGTAGCGCATCAATAGTTGACACAGATCTTGCATATGCTGGTGCGCCGGACCAGGGCCAAATAATCCTCATGTGATGAATATTAGTGTTGCAGTCATAGTATATCAATCACATGACCACAGAGAAGGAGATTGCAAAGTTTGAGACCTGATAGAGGTTGACAAGGGCAAAAGTCGTCAGAGACGGAACATGAGTCATCACGTGGAAGCCATGGTAGTTTTGCTCTAGGTACCCCAATACTCTCTGTCAGGACCATGGCCAAATCCTCCTCCTGTGATTAATATTATGATTTATCCATGTTATTTTATGTGATTAATTGGAAGCATGTAGTGCATATGGTCCTTTGATCTGTATTCTTGAAATGAATCACCTGTCTAGAGTTCTGGTCGAAACGGGATTTTTGTTCAAAGCTTTAAACTGCTGCGTAGAGATATGGACAACTCGTGATAGCTTGGCCTATGTATGTAGGAATCTCATACTAATTATTTACAGACGTCTTTCTTCCAACCTCCTTCTCAACAATTTACTGTGTTCTGGCCTGAACACGTAGGAACGCGTATAAATTGATGGCACACAGAATAAAGAAGAAGGCTCGTCTTCGTTTCTTCTATTCTCGGCCAACTTTGATGCCGAGTTAACGCCGACATACCGCGACCGACTCGCCGGTGCTTCCAATCTCCGCCACTCTTCCGATCACGAGAGCTTGCACTATCTACGGCGCTGCCTCAAATTGTTGTCGCGAGAGGTCGCGAGCTTGGCGTGCAACTTCCCGTAGGTAGGTATCGTACGACGAACGTTGTCCTCCGCCATCATTATTATTTCAGAGCCACCGTCACACGCCATCATCCAACGCAGCATTTGGCAACGTTTCCATCTTCCTGGACGTGCGTTTGGGCTGGGAGCGAAAGTGGAAGGACGACAGGGGGGTCGCGAGCGCGGGCGAAGGCTTCGGTGTAGGCGGGGCGCGGCAAGTGTACGATGACGAGCGTATGCGAGCGCTCTCTAGTGGCGCCGGTTCTCGCGATGGAGGACGGCCTGGGCCACGGTGTTTGGGGCAACGCGCGGTACGCTGTGCTTTTTGTTGCGTAGCGTTTGCCATCCACTCCTGCGAGCGACCGTTCAAAGGATTTGGTGCACGCGGTGGCGAATCATACGATGGGAAGCGTACAAGGGAGCGGTGAATGATGCTGTGTTGCGCCACGCGGAGCGGGAGGAAGTCCGCGAGAGCCGATTCTTGCGCCGTTTTGTTCTACAAGCTCACCAACAAGGAGCGCTTCGACCTCGAGGGGCGGCGCGATACCTCCGAGCGCGACTGCGCGTGTCGCCGTCCAGGCCAACGCCGCCGTCCTCGAGGCCCAGCTCAAGAAGAAGATCGAGACTGAGCAATCCCGCGAGTCGCAGGTCTCCATGCTCGCGTCGCAGCTCGGGAGCAGCGCCAGCTCCAGCACCAGCTCCGAGGTCACCTTCGCCTACCAGAAGTGATGCGAGACCCTCGCGGCCGAGAACAAGAAGCTCCAAGCCCACGTCGAGGAGCGCGAAGGCAAGCCTGGGACCGTCGCGACCGCCCTCGACGCCATGGCCGCCGAGCAGGAGCGCAGCATGAGCCGACCATGGCGGCCTGCGCCCGCGCCAACCAGGCCATCACCAAGTCCTCGAGGGAGCTGGAGCAGATCGTGTCCATCCTCATGTAACAAGCGGAGGACGCTGAGCTGACGATGGCCGACCGCGAGCGCGTCCTCGAGGCCGCGAGCGTTCAAAGAGGCGGCGGCGAATCATTCGAGATGTGATTGAACGAGATGAAGTCCCGGAGAGCTGATTCTTTCGCCGTTTTGTTGAGAATCTAGCCGGGGGTGCTGCAGCTAAAGGCAACAATCAGATACGGTTTGGGGGTCACGCAGAAAAAGGTACGTGGATTTTTATCACGTCCTTTGATTTATTTTTTAATTTGCACTCGTAAAACTCATTGTTTGTCCTTGCGCTCATCAGTTTTGGTCATATCGCGAGTTAATCCTCCAAGAGCTCATTTCCAGCGTTGGCAGGGCAAACATCTCGCCGCCTGTCAACCGATTTCAACCGAGCTCGCGGCGCGCGTTTCACGAGCATCCGCCGCCCCCTGCGAAGCATCTCATCGCCGCAGCTGCTCTGCTGGCCCCAGAGATCGGGCTGCAATCCTACTCCCAAGGCTTTTGAAGAAGGACTACGAGCTAAACAAGCCCGCGCCGACCGTTTGCCACAAATGTGCCTGCTCTGGAAGCTCGCCGCCGATGTCGAGGAAGCCAAAGAGGGTCGCTCCAACGATGTTGAGGCAAAGCTACTTGGGCTCCCAACGATGCTGAGACGAAGGCACGTCAAAACGGAAGCGTCGGAGGGCTGGAACAGCATGCAATCGCCAATGCCGCATGTCGGATGAAGACTGTTAGGCAAAATGAGTCGTTGCTTTTGAGGCCACCATCGGCTGTTTTTTGTTGTTGAATACGTAGCATAAGCATACGATACCATACGATACCTGCTTCCTGAGATGAGGCTCATCCTCCCCCGTCGTCATCATCGCGACACCTCTAGCCCATCTCATTTCGAGCGCGGGAGCTCGGCAGGCGTCATACGATCGTACTTGGGAGACGGGAGAGCTCGCGCGGCACCTCCCTCTGTACCTTGGATATCCGCGACGTTGCTGGCCGAGAATTTGTTTGCGTTGGCGTTCTTGTGGAAGCTCGTCCCAGTCTGAGTGGGATTAATTTTGCCCTCGGGCGAGACAAAGAAGAGGCCGTCGCAGCCTGCTTTCTATCCATCGTTTGGCTTGGCCGAGGCCGAGATGAAGGTTGGTCAGAAGTCAGAAGCCTGTGGTTCGCATTAGTCAGACTGATTAATCACATGGGAATTAGTACAAATTTATATTATTGCCTCATTTCCTCTTGCAAGACTTCATGCGGTACCCAAGTCTGATTGCATGTCTGCCAAAGGGCGTAGTTTAAGTACAAACTCTTATAAAATCCCTTAGGCAACATTCAAGGGATTATGGTTAGAGATGCATTTGAACAAGTTAGGTTGTATCACTTAAAAAATGACGTCATGCGGCGTTTAATTCCTTAATGTTTTGCCTAACAAGCAATGTAATAATGTCATGGATCTGGCACCCAATTCCTTAGTTCCAAATATGGGAAACATAGCATTTACAGAGTTGTAGAATTTAATGCATCAACAATGGCATGAGGGGGATTTATTTTCAGTTTGAAAAATGGCAAAGCGGCTGATCTGCAGTATCGTACCTGGGTAGTGGTGGTGCGTAGGAGTACCTCAATAATACATACTTTCACGCCAAAGAGATTTACCACAACGGTACTATCTTATCCAAATTAAGCAGCCAACCTATGGATTCAAGAAAACATGTACAAAATGTACTATTCCCTCGTCAAAATTTAGTTATCCATTCCGTCACCACGAAAAGACACAGGAAAGCACTGAGACAAGTCAAGAATTTGTCTTAGAGGGTGCGTATCACTCACTCATTGTTTAATTGAAAGGTACAAAGTACAATAGTTCCCAAGGCTGGTTAGATGCAAACAAATTGCCCTTTCGTTCTTGCAACCTTATTGAGAAAAGGCCCAGAACCACGCCCAATTTATTTTGCTCGTATTTTGAGCGCCGTTTGGGCTGTATTAGCATTTTTATTGGATTAGGAATTGGTACTTAGACATAACAATTAGGCGCAGAAATGGTCACTTTAGTGCCGAAAAGGACCCCAGACTACCTCAGACAAAATAATTAGACGCACTCATGTCAACTGGTTGCAGATATTTATTGCCCTTATTTATTCCTCAAAGCGTGGGTTTTCATGAAGAAAGGTGCATTTAAATTCAGTCTAACTAACCATCTGGTACTAAAAGTCACCTAATGCTGCTTCTGACATGGCAACACACATGGTGTTGAAAGGGGCATGCGCGCCCGGATCCGCAAGAGGTGTTCCACTCTGACAATCCACGGCATGTCATTGATGAAATTGTCAGGCCAATGTTCCAATCTTAAACCCTGAGGCCGGCACGCTTGCGAGAGTGCCTACCTTAGGGTTTTCGGCAATATCAACAAAACCGAGACACGAGTCCACGGGTTCAACTCCCGATATCAACAAAACCGAGACACGAGTCCACGGGTTCAACTACAAAACCGAGACACGAGTCCACGGGTTCAACTCCCGTCTTTTCCTTTGCGCGGCGGCTCGTTCAAACGTTTGTTTGATTTCGTTCGACGAAAATGAAAATGAAATTCGTTCAGAACAATGACGACGTACAAAAGCGTGAGAATCAGTACGATTTTAAATTTTGAAACCGGAGTCAGTTTCAGGTCACTTATTTTTTATTCACATACGTAGGAAATAGTAATGGAGTTTTGTTCTGACACCTTTTCGTGATAATTAATCACAAACTAGATCGTTCGTGTGTCTTGTCCTTGCGCATGCCGGAGGGCCCTTCCCCGGCATGTGACTGTCTGATGTTGCCACTGAAAATTCTCGCCTACGGCTGGTGTGGGCATTCTAACTAGGAAGCTAGCTGAGCAGCCAGAAAAACTCTCCTTAGCACCAGTGATAGATCTATTTATAATACCTTTGGAGAAACAACAACTAATCACAGTCATGCATCACCAGTTTTCTCGTTGATCAATTTGCTCTCAGAGAATGGGCTGCTCAGCAACTCCTTGCGCTTGTACTTAGCCGTGGCAGAGTTCTCTTTTGCCTCATTTTTGAAATATTTCAGCTCCTAGTGTTAGAGTGGGGTGGGTTCGGTGAGTGCTAATTGAAAAGAAATTATCCAGAATGACAAGACAAAGGTTTATGTTTTCTAGCGTACGATGCTCTTTTCGCAGCTTCTTCATTTCACTCGGTGAGCTTTCTCCTTCGTCTCAATCGCATCGGTCCTTAATGAATTGAAACATTTACTCTGGTGGATCTGTCGATGTTGTGGAAAACCCCAAGGTTGGCACGCTCGCGAGCGTGCTGACCTTAGGGTTTTCGGCAATATTAACAAAACTGATACACGAGTCCACGGGTTTGACTCCCGGCCCTTTGCCCCGGTCGCTTGCGAGTGTGCCGACCTTAGGATTTTCGGCAATATAATCAAAACTGAGATACGAGTCCACAGCTTCAACTCTCGGTACGGGTGCGCCATTTCGCTCCGGTCGTTGCATTGAAAGCTAACCGCGTATAGTTGGGATATGTAAGTAGGATGAGTAGACGATACCGAAACATGGAAACCTATAGCGCTCTGACTACGCTACCTGTCTCGTTAGTGTACAATGTCAGCCATTGGGCTGATTCACGAGTCCTTCCCCTCTGGACTCGTGCCTCAGTTTTGTTGATATTGCCGAAAACCCTAAGGTTGGCACACTTTTAGGGTTCTCGGCAATATTTAACAAAACTGAAACGTGAAGTCGTGGTTACACAACTCCATGAACCTTGGTTACACAACTCCATGAACTGGCCCAATGGTGGTTACATTGTAGTTACAACTAGCATCGCTAACGCCAGCGTTCAACCGGCCCTCGCTGCACGTACATGCGACTTAGGGGAGGCACTGTGGGCTCGCTGAAACAATAATCGTACGTGTGGCAGTTCAATGCTACTTTGCACGGCCGGGAATCAAACCCGGGTTCGCACTAATCCACAGCGGAGGAATCGATTCCTCGACTTACCTTTCGGCTTTGTTAAATATTGCCGATTGCGCTAAGTTGCCGCAATCGGCAATATTTAAAAAATATTAACAGGATCTTATTCTCAGCAACTAATGTGTGTAGCAACACAGGTGAATGTTGTCTTCTCAGAAGCAATCCAAAAATGACAAGCCAATCAATTTGAAAAGAAATGTTTTATTATGCATGCAATTTTCAAACTTGTTGTTATTTCTGCTGCTGAAGCAAAATTTGGTGATTTTTTCTCAATACAGACAACCAACGGACATTATACCACAATTATGCTACGGTCGAGTTGAATTCAATTGTCCTAAGCCTTCATTACTATAATCTATTGTGGGAATATCTCGGTGTGAATTAAAACATGTGATAAGTTGATACACAGGTGCTCTTGATACTGGATTAATTTCTGCTTTGCATTCATTTGCACAACATGTTTTGTTTTCACCACACCTCTGATCATTGGAGGCCTTGCGTTATCTAAAAGACCAAGGCTACGGAGTATTCCCCCTAATCTAGAATGACAATCAGACACATTCTTCTGTGGCAAGGCTCACCAACAGAATGTGATGAGGTGAAGAGGGGTTTCCAATGAGCGATTTTTTAATGCGGAGTTTCAAAATGAGCTGATGCAAGAGAAAAAGCCAAACATTGAGTATTAGGGAGCTTCATAACTGGTCTATTTTGTCAGGTACATGCATTGTTTTTAAAGCCGAAAAAAACATATGGGACAAGCAAAAGTTGCTCTTGCTTCAACCATATTGGTTTCAAGATGAGAATAAGATGTGGTTTTTTTTTTATTTGACATCAATTTTTATCGTCAACCTTGATAGCTGGGGAGTGGATACGACTCGGTGCCGACTTGCACTGACGTTCAATCTTTGCCGCCTCTGCTCTCACAGCGGGGGCTACTGTAGTCATTTTTTGCTCCGCAGGATTTGATTGCAAGTTTTTTGCAAGAGGCGCGATGGCGTTTTCACCCCAGATTTCTGAGGCAGTTTGCTCTTCAACTGGCACCAGCGCCTTATCAACAACATCATGCGCAAAGGCCCCTGCGGTGTATATGAGTGCATTGACCAGCCAATTAATAGCACTGATAAGGGTGCCACTATTTGGTAGACAATAATTTGAAACGACGTCGAAGATGGCAGCAGCAATGAAGGTAACATCACCCCAAAGATACCAATCGAGATCTTGCCACCGTTTGCAGCCACACTGAATAAAAAACGTTTTTCTGGCCCCCGGTTCTGCATTGCTGATCAGGGTTCCCGCGATGCAGTCAAAGGAATGGACCACGAATATGACTGCCGCAGTGACCCACAATTCAGGTACGTCGCAGTCGCACCTGTAATAAACGATCTCAGCTGCGGCGTATATAATCATAGCGATGACGTAAAGAATTGACCCGAAGAAGTACCAGTTGGCAGTTCGCAGTCGACGCCCCATGCTCGGTGGCCATCGATCGGTCCAACGCGGGGCGGGATCCCCGTCTTGAATTTCCCAGCTGCGGCAGCAGGTGTCGCCGTCACTGAATCGTACGGACAGCCAGAGGTCGAACAGGCCGTTGAAAAGAAACATGAAGGCGCCCATTATGCCGATGTGCCCGACCCATTCGGGCTGTTCGCCCCGCCACCAACCCTCGAAGGCCACGCCCTCCACGAGGTATGGGATGGTGGCCGTAATGTAAATCCCGCAGCTTATCTTCTGCCAGCGTCCGTCCGAGGATGCGGCCGCCGCATCGCAAACCGAGCTATTCCAACTTCTCGACGCACGGGCGCCGCTGATGGGCATTTTGAACGATTGGATCCAATCCCCAATCTGCCAATTTCAATGCCCTGATATTTCGTTAGTTGGCCTTGGCGCTTGGCGGGGGCGTCACTGGGGCGGCAAGCGGCAACAACCGACTCCTAAGTACCAAACTCGTGCAGGGCGTCGCGTCGGGCCGGGGACGACAAGCATTCGACGAAGGACGGCGGAGGCAGAGGCACAGAGCAGAGTGGTGTGGGGAGGCTACTTAGGTAGATCCAAGGCCAAGGGCAGCGGATGGAGGGGCCGTCCGTTGTCCGTACGATACCTACGATACCTACGATACCTACGATACCTACCTTACCTACTTAGACTGTGCGCATCAGTGGGGATGAATTCCTCGGGATGAACGAATTCATCCCG